>JZKD02S1717612.1:15494-53469 GCA_000966675.3 Picea glauca
TCATAAATGGGTTTGTGTAATTCCTTTCCCTTGAGTGGTCGACTTTCAAAAGCCAGGGGCCTTCCTTCTTGCATTAGGACAACACCAATTCCATTTCTCGAGGCATCACATTCCATAATAAAGGTTTATGTGAAGTCTGGACTGGTCAAGATAGGAGCTTTTCACATCACCTATTTAAGTTGTTCAAAAACTTTAGTTGCCTCTAGAGTCCATGAAAATGAATCCTTCTTAGTTAGTTTCATTAAATATGTTTCTATTCTTCCATAGTGTTGAACAAACTTGCGGTAGTAACTTGTCAAACCCAAAAATCCTCTAAGATTCTTCAATGTTTTGGGAACTGTCCAATCCATCGTGGACTTAATCTTGCTAGGGTATACCTTGACACCTTCATGATATACAATATGACCCTAATACTCTACCTCCTTCACCCCAAAGAAACATTTGGATGGTTTGGCATATAGTTGTTTCTCCTTTAGTAGTTGTAACACCTTGTCAACATGTTGCACATGATCCTCCCAATACTTGCTATAGATTAGTGTATCATCAAAAAATACTAACACAAATTTTCGAAGGAAGGGCATGAAAATGGAATTCATCAACCCTTGGAATGTGGAAGGTGCAATTGTAAGGCCAAAAGGCATGACCAAAAATTCATAATGGCCTTCATGAGTTCAGAATGTTGTTTTTAGGATATCTTCTTCCTTCATTCTAATCTAATGATACCCTGAACGAAGATCCAACTTTGTGAAATAGATTGCTCCATGTACTTCATCTAACAATTCATCAATGATGGGAATGGGAAACTTATCTTTAATAGTGATCTTGTTGAGCTCTCTATAATCTAGACACATATGCCATGAGCCATCTTTCTTGAATACCATTACCACCGGTGCAGAGTAAGAACTTTGGCTAGGTCTAATAATGCCAACCTCTAACATTTCTTAAAAAATGTGGTCAATTTCACTCTTTTGGGCATAAGGGTATCTGTATGGCCTGGTGTTAGGAGGAACACACCCATGAATTAGGTGAATATCATGATCATGATTTCGAGTGGGTGGAAGACCTTTGGGAATATCTCCAAATACTTTGGAATGCTTATCAATGATCCCTTGGAGATCTAGGAGAATAGATGGCTTAGATGTTTGAACATATAGTGAGCATAGTTGTGCAATTACACCTTGATACCCCTTTTTCAATAATTTTTTCATGCCATTGGAGCTTATTACCTTTCTGAGTTTCCCTGTGATACCTCTTAACTCAATTTAATTTCCTTCCAATGAAACTTGCATGAAAAGTTCTTGAAAATTAAAATCTAGTGTTCCTAATGATGGTAACCATTGGATTCCTAGTATGAAATCAACACCACCCATGGGAATAGAAATCATTGGACTATTAATTACATATTCCCCCATAGTAAGATTGATCTTATTGCAGTTTCCTGATCAATTGATAGTTCCTCCATATGCAATCATTACTTGAAACTATGGTGCTAGATATACAAAGCAATTGAGAGCTTTGGATAATTTATAGTGAATTAAATTATGAGTACTACTAGAATCAATTAGGACTATTACCTTTTTATTTTTGATATATCCTTCGATCTTGAGGGTTTGAGGAGTGCTAATTCCATCCAATGCATTACATGATATCATGGGAGTCAACTCTTTAGAAGAAATCACGTCTACATTTTCATCTTGAGATGGTTCTTGTTCTTCTTCCTCTTCACAATATATGTAGAATAATTTCTTCTCACGCACTTATGTCCCTTATTGTACTTGCTGTCACAATTAAAGAATAAAATTTTTTCTTTTGTTTCTTCCAATTGTTGAGGTGTCAACCTAGTAGGTTGACGTGTTTTGGAAGAAGGAACATTATTCTCTCGATAGAGGTTAGGAGTGGTCCTTCTAGTAGCCATAGCCATATTTTTACTTTCAACATTTCTTTTGACCCGAAATGCATTCTCCAATGATTTGGGTTCCCAAAGATGAACCTCATGTTGAATGTTATCCCTTAAAGTTCGTATGAATACATCAATCAAGTGCTCATCTGGAATATTTGTTACCTTTATATTCAATCTTTAGAAGTTCTCAATGTGCTCTATAATTGAACCCTTTTTCTTGAGATTTATCAATTGGCTAAAGAAGGTATTTCTCCTTGTATCCTCATAGTGTGCTATCATTTCTTCCGTGAAAATTGTCCAAGTGACAAGTGATTTGTGAGAACAAAGCCATCGATACCACAAAAATTGATTGGGTTCTAACTATGAAGAAACAATCGGTAACTTTTGTGTATGTGGAACATTATGTAGATCAAATAATTGATCCATCTAAACTATCCATGTGATTGGTTCATTGCCATCAAACTTCCTCATATCGATCTTAGGAAAGTGGTTGGTCTTCAACCCAAAGTTAGAGTTTCTCCATTATTGATTCATCTTCCTTATGTACTCATCCTGAATTTCATGGGATACATTTTCACTTTCAGGTGTCCTCTCTATTAGACAAATTTTCAATCCTTCCATGATCTCCCCTTTTAAACCATCCATCTTAGTATTTATTGCCTCCAACTTAGCTTCTGTTGAATCCATCATCTCTTGTAGTTCATCTTTTGTTATTGTCTTCTTTTGTAAATCATTTATGTCCCTACACATTTCTTGACCTTCATCAAGATTCTAAGTAGAACTGTCTGGAGGCTTATTTGGTGTATAAGTTCCCTTTTCTGGTGGCATGTTGGCCAAGTATCGCTTTAAACCTTGATTTTGAGGTGGTTCTACTAGACAATCTTTCTTTTATTGTATCTCCAAAATTTCGGCCCTTCTGGGTATGAAATTTTCTTTTTGTAATTCTTTGATATTTCTTCTCTTCAATGCCATAGGTCTGATCAAAATTGGATGTGCAAGTAGAATTTATGGTAACTTCCCCACAACTTGTTGATTGTTTTCCTTTTCAGAAGATATCACTTGTATAGCATGCCCTGCACAAAATAATTGGTATAAAATTATGAAACTTGTACCAGAAATATGAAAGACTGCCCATTATCCAATGCAACTGGTCTCACTCAAATTTGATACTCTAGGAAGAATTTATGATTTTTTTACCCGGAACAGCTACTTGAGACTAGTCAATAGGACTAGTCAAATACCCTATCTTCCACAGGGTGTATCTACAAATGTAAGATGACACAAAAGATGAAATTTTTATCATAGATAAATTAATAATTTATGTGAATATTCTTTGTATTTCAGGGTCTAAAACGTTACAAAAAAGGTTTTATAATGAAAATTCCTCGATGACTCAATTCAGGATGATTCTATAACCCTACCTTACACATGATTTATCTCCTAAATTATAAGGCCACAAGAGCTGAAATTTGAACCCAACATACCTTGATCCATATACTAAATATCCTCCAAAGGGCTCCTTTTGAAATGTCGTAGAAAAAAAGATATAGAAAAAATTCCAAGGTGTCTCAGTTGTAGCAGTGAAGCCCCAAGACCTTGAGCTCTGATACCATATGTTAAGAACCAAATATCAATATAGCATAGAAAAACCTTAGAATAAGTACTCAACATCTTGAAAAAGAGATAATTTCAGGTAATAAGCCTCTTCCAGGGGGAAACCTCCTTATACCCCACATAAATGTCCAAATACAAGATGATTCCAAATGAAAATGTCTCCTTGGTATATATAGAAGACTAGGAGGTACCATTACAACTAATGTACTAAAGCCAAAATATATAAAATAACATTACTAATGTAATATGCCCCAATTAAGGGGTGATAAACCACTATTTAGGGTTTAACAAATATGCTTGATATCAAAATCGTATTCGCTTAAAAATTCCAGCCATCTTGTTTGACTAGAATTCAAAGTTGGTTGTTCAAAAAGATACTTCAGACCACTATGATTTGTTCTTAATTCAAATCTCTTCCCCGTGAGATAATGCCTCCACATCTTTAATGTGTGAACAATGGCAACAAGTTCCAAGTCATGTGTGGCATAGTTCCTCTCATGTTCTTTAAGCTTTATGGACTCATAACTAATGACATTTCCATTTTGAGTGAGAACTCCACCAAGTCCTTCTCTGCATGCATCTGTACATACCATAAAAATTTCATTTGGGTTAGCAATATTTAGAACAGGTGCACTAGTAAGTAATTCCTTCAACAATTTAAATTTCTCTTCACACTCAGATGTCCATTCAAATTTAATTCCCTTCTTCTACAAAGAAGTGATGGGATGAGAAATCGTAGAGAACTCTGCTATAAATATTCGGTAGTAACCAACTAATCCCATAAAATATCTGACTTCTGAAACATTCTTGGGCACTGACCATCCTTTAATGTCTTCAATATTCTCTGGGTGTACTACTATACCTTGTTCTAAAATAATGTGCCCCAAGTAATGGATCTGTTCTTGATAAAAACAACACTTACTAAGCTCAGCGTACAATTGATGTTCCCTCAACACTTGTAAAATCATTCTTAGGTAATGTTAATTCTCTTCCTCTTACTTAGAATAGATAAGTATGTCATCCAGAAATACTACGGCAAACTTATCCAAGTAATTTATGAATATTCCATTCACTAACCACATAAATACAGTTGGTGCATTGGACATTCCAAATGGTACCACTACAAATTCATAATTCCCATACCTAGTTCTAAATGTTTTCTTATTGATGTATTCTTCTTTGATTCTTACCTGATGGTATCCCGATCTCAATTCTATCTTTGAAAATATATTTTATCCTCTTAGCTGATCAAAGAGGTCATCAATTATGGGTGTAGGGTACTTGTTCTTTATAGTGTATTTATTCAGCTATCGAAAGTCAATACACAACCTCAAGGTTCCATCCTTCTTTTTGACAAAGAGTATTGGTTCTCCCCAAGGTGAAACACTTAGACGTATGTATCCTTTCCTCAACAATTCTTCCAACTGCATGTGTAATTCATTTCACTCCTGTGTACTCATTTTATAAGTTTTTTTGACACCGGGGAAGCTCCTAGTACTAAATCAATAGAGAAATCTATCTCCTTTTTTGGTGGAAACCATGGTATTTCTTGGAATACATCTTCAATTTCTTGTAGTACCGATAAATATTCAAGCCTGGGCCCCTTTGTCTTTTCTGACTCCTCCACGTGGGTTTCATACAATTGGCATCATTTTTCGAAACATCTCTTCAGTTGTAATGATGAAATCTCCCTTATCGATATGGGTCTTGGAACTCCTTTCACAGTGCTTTGTTTTCCATATCTATCAATACATGTAAATGTATTGCTATGAAAATCTAGGATTGCATGATGTTTGTCCAACCAATACATTCCTATTAGAATATCATAATATCCCAATGGTATAATATTTAGGTCATCATTAGTATTCATACCATTAAGACTTATGGAACAACCTCTGACCATGTCATGGATTCTCCTTTTGGTTCCAGTGGTTAGTTGGACCAAACTTGATTTTCCAAGCTTACTTTTTTCCAAAAGTAATCTATCCACTATTTTAGGATCAATGTAACAATGGCTTGCTCCTAAATCAATTAAAATAGAAACAGGATGATTTATGATCTTACCTTCCACCTCGATCATATTGGATTGGTACACTTTTTTATCATCTAAGGCTGCATAAATTATTCCCATGTATTATACCATTGTAGCCTCTTGAATGTTGTGCATGGTCTTCACTCTATCCTTTCTATGAGGGAAATCCTTGTACACGTGATATTCTTTGCATCCCCAAAATTGGATTGGTGGCATTCCCCTTTTTCCCAAGGGGTGTTCTCTCTTGGATTCATCCTTTGCATACGGTTCTTCATGATTTTTATTAGGATCATTTATGTTGAAAAGAGATTTGAATCCCTTCTTCCTCTAATAACACTTATCCTTATTCTTATCCTTCCAAGACTTATGCATGGATTCTCTACCTTTTCCTTGCTCATATAGGTTCTTAGCCCTCATGATGGTCTCAGTCAAAGACCCAGGTTCATCATATTGAATCTTCTATTTATAAAAGGATTGTAATCCACTTAAAAATCTGTGTACCTTAACCTTCTCATCTTTTATAAATCCCACATACTTTAACAGCCCCAAGAACTTCCTTTCATACTCTTACATGGTCATGCTTCCTAGCCTAAGTTCAAATAACTCTTACATTTTCTTGTCATAGAAGGGTTCTGAGAGGTACTCCTTTTGAAAATATTTCTTTTATTGCTTCCAAGTGATCCTATTCTCATTAATATTCTCAACTTGCTTCGGCCGGTACCACCATATTGCATCTTTCCCATGTAAATGGTATGTGGCAATCCTAGCGTCTAGGTTTGATGAGTGATTGAGAAATTTATATTTTCAGCACACTAGTTCAGTGGGAGTAACATTAGTTCAGTGGGAGTAACACTAGTTCAGTGGGAGTTAACTAACTAGTTCTATTTTAGACTTTCCAATTTTATACCATCACTATTGTGCATGCATTCATAATTATAGGATGTCATTGCCTATATGAGTGAATATCACTCACTCATTGATTAGATCATAATATACATTGATTCTCATTGTTCATTGTGTATCTCTCTTCCTTTTCTTGATAAGATTTGTTTATGTATACTTTAGCTAAGTCTATTGTGCAAGTTTCCATGAAACACTGACATGGTATCATAGTCGATCTTATTGGAGCAACTTTTGGGCCTCAGGTATGGAAATAAGCCAAGAGCAAGGATGAAAAGGAAGAATGTGAATTGCGCAGAAGACACACTGATTGTTACTGGGTCGAAGTGAGCAAAAGAGCAGAAAAGACGAAGTGAAGTAAAAGGAATAAATCCGTTGGATGAGGAGATCGAGGATGACATATCATCAAGGAAGAAGGATCGTGGAAAACTTAGCAAGAGGAAAAATCCATCGTTGGATGCCTTGGAGCACCGTGTGAGAAGGAAGGAAAGACAAGCTGGTGAAGCCCTGAAAACATGGGTCAAGTTGACCTAGGGTTTTGGTATCTAGGGTTTTGACACATAGGTTTCGACCTAAGAATGTTGGTGAGTGATTGTAATGTATAAATAGAGGTCAAGAGGACCTGGGATGGGTTTTTGTTGTTGTTCTTGTCGATGTTGTTACTATTGTTGTTGTGTGATTGAGCGAGTAATATTGGGTGAGAGAGAAGTGTTGAGTACGAGAGCCTTCTGTATTGTAAGATCTTCAGCTGGGTGCGAAGATCAACCCTACAACTGGGGGCACAGTGAGGGGAGAGATAGAGAGAAGAAGAAAGAAGATCTGCTATGTAAGAGCACAGATAAGAACTGTATGTTTCATCTTAATACATTATAAAGCACAATTATGTGGACATATCCCTAGAGAGAGGGTGAACCACGTATATATTTTCTTGTGTGTGTGATTGATGCTATATTCTTTTGCCTTGATATAGTATTATTACATTATTGTGGTAGATCTGATAGATGTGTGGAATAGATATAAGCTGATAAGTGATATATGCATGCTGTATTGTTCTACTGTGGGATCCACTTGATAGTTCCCTTGGTTGTAGACATCTTTGTCCTGCAACCCCCCCATAGTTTCTTCAGGTGAGACTACATTTGCTTCGCAGGTGTATCCAAAAGGGCCAGTAGTTAGGGATTGTTAGTGTTCTCTTGGATTTAAACCCTGGGTCTGCCCCTATGCCAACAACTGGTTCCATTGTCGGGACAGGAATCTTCTTGAGGGAATGTCAAGGTGGTTTCCATCAAAGACAAAAATTCAAAAGTGGATAGCGGATCAAGAAAATGACTTCATTGAAGCCCAGAACAAGAACCCTAATATTAGTACAAAGGATTGGTTGGAGAGATATATCTTTACTGATATAAATGAAATTTTCTTTGGAGGAATCCATCAGAATCTATACTAGTGGTTAGCTAGGTTAGCATATACCTAGTTTGAGATCAGATCTAGACCTCCTGTAGATTGGATGTCAGTGTTGATCAAGAATTTCAAGAGAGTTGATAACACCATGTCATGAGCATTAGATCATTGGTTTGATAGCATGATTGGATGGTACATCACCGAGTTTGGTGTTAACAAATTAGAGTCAAACAACCAAGCAGGGAGATATTTCTTCAAGGGACCCAGAGGAAACTTTTTACATTTTCTGAAGTTTAAATTCAAGATGATATTGCATGAGAAGAACATCTTGAAGATACAATAGATTGGTCAAATTTGAAAAATCTAATGTTCAAAAATTCGGACAGCGACAGTGACACAGAAGATGGACATACACATAGTGGAAGAGAGTTCAGAGAAGTTCATCTTGTGAACCTATTTAATCAGAACTATGGGGATGAGGGTTTCTATAGTGGAGAAGAGGTAGATCTGATGGACGAAGAACATTCAGAACCTTCTAGGATAGAGGAAGGAAAAGTTGAAGAACCTCGCCAGGAAGAGCCAGAAACTTCACGAACTGCACAAACTCGTGAAGTAAGTACTATTATCCCTCCTGTTATTTCAACAGCACTAAGTAATCAAAATAGTCAGAGTCACCAGAGCCCTCAGAGTACTATTACTAGCATTTCAGCATATACTCAGACAAGAAACCTAGGAAGATCTATGGAAGATGAGATGAGGATCCCTATCTTTAGGGGATATGGGTTTGAAGACCCTAATCAACATTGGTTTCTATGTGAAGCCATATGGAATATTAAGAATGTCATCGATGAAGATGTTAAAAGAACTCAGTTTAGTACTACCCTAAGGGATCACGCACTAAGATGGTACATGAAGCTTGTCCAAGGACTTGCACAACCTAAGACATTAAATCAGACCAAGAATGTGTTGATTGCATAATTCAAGAAACCCAAATCGAAATCACAATGTATCACAGAGCTGAAAGAGATCAAGCAGAAGGTAGCCGAACCTGTTTGTGAATTTGATTAGAGATTTAAGACCTTAACAGGTCGATTGACTTTTCAGATCCCAGATGAGAAGAGCAAGGAGTGGTTCGTTTCTTCCCTTTTACCACACATCAGAGTTCCTCTTATGCAACAGAAGATTTCTTCGCAGGCTGAGGTAGTGGAGAATTCCATGAAGCTAGAATCAACCCCTATGGGAGAATCCAACTCACGTATGAGTCAAATCTTGAGTCAGCTAACTAGTTTGTCTCTGCAAGTCAAAGATATGAAGAAAGACAAGGGAAAAGATAAAAGAGAAGACATCTCATGTGTCAAATGCAGATCAAAAGGCCATAAGAAGGAGAAATGCCCCCTATTTCATGAATTCTTGGCCTTTGGAGATCCGATCCCTTTGAAGCAAGTCACCTTACCTTGGCGTGAGGTATGTCGAAATAGACATCGCTCTGGTGAGTGTTATTACATGAAAAAATATGTTCAGACACCCACAAAATTGTATTTCACGTTTTGTAAGTCCGTGGGACATGACAATAGAGATTGTAGGGCTTACGACCTCATGCATGAAAGGTCAAGAGACATATACAAAATTCAAGGAAAAGTATAGTAAGAAAGAAACACTATGCATTATAACTCCCCTGGCAGAGGAAACTTCAATCCTCGTGGTGGATTCAGAGGACGAGGATGAGGTATGGGTCGAGGTCAAGGACAAATAATTTGTTATAACTACGCACATCCAAGACACCTTGCAAGGGACTGTCAGAACCCTTGCACTACTTACAGCTATTGCAACTCCTTTGAGCATGTTATCGAGGAATGTCCATTATTGTTGTCTAAGCTTCAGAAAAGACGAGAACCTTAGCAGAACCTGCAAGTGCAACTGATATATGTTGAACTTCGCGAAGAATAACCCAGAGTCGTTGTTATCACTAGAGGAGGCATTGTTATATGAGAAGACAGACTGAGCCAAGGAAAGATTACAGAAGACTCACGAATCAGGAAAGCTATAGAGGAGACCCAAAATTTTGATGCAAAGAAATAAAGACATATATTTGAGGAGGCAAGAAAAGAGTTCAAAGAATACCAAGTCTCTTCATCAAAAACACAGCCAAAATTAAGAGAAGAATATGGAATGCCTCTAGCATTCGATCAGTCTACTTTGCCAAAGGACGGAAAAGAGGTAAGCAAGCTGATGGAATTTTTATATACTTGCATTAAGTTGACTCAGGATGAGAGTGTTCTACAAGAACTACAAAATTTAATCAGTCAGTATGAGCTAGGAAAGATAGACCCCTTACTAAATAGGGAAGTACACCAAATCTCTAAAAAGAGAAGGACAAATAAGGAATTACACTGAATGCTCAAATAGGAGAATATGATATAGACTATGTGGTCCTCGACTTAGGGTCGGAGGTCAATGTCATGACGAAGAAAACTTGGGAACTGATGGGAAAACTGAAGTTGATCTAATCCCCTATTAGGCTTGGGATGGCTAATCAACAAGCTATTAGCCCCTCTGGATGACTGGAACATGTCCTTGTGGACATCGACGGAGTAAGAACATTTGTAGATTTTGAGGTAATTGAGATACTTGATGATAGTTTTCCTTACCCTGCGTTGTTAGGAATTGATTGGGATTTCAATAATTTGACTATGTTTGATTTAAAGAAAAGACGTATGACTTTTGAAAGATATGTCCTTAGGGTCATTGTGCCTTTAGATCCAGATGAAGGTCAGTGATACACAGAGCCCATCAGAGAGTAAGACCACACATATGAACTGGAAAACATATACAAATTAACATCCAGAAAACTGGATTACATTAATCATATGGTTGATGGAAACCTAAGTTGGCGAAGTGATAGCGCATGTTCATCAGACTTAGAAGAATCCCTGGATAACTGGAAGAATAAAATGTATGAAGTATCTACAAGAATATTTTCTAGATTAACCAGAGAAGTTCGCTAGATCGGCACAACAGTAAGTAACTTTCCCACCTTTGATGGTTTGAATCCTTTAGAAACCTTCTTGTTAGACTTTGAAGAAAGTGTACCAATGCAACAAAGACTGTTGGCAATGGATGAGGCCCTGAAATCCACACTATCAAGATGGTGTGGGACACACAAAACCAACATTACAGAATGGGTACAATGTCATACCTTGATGACCACACGGTTCTCAACACAAGTAGAAGGCTGCAAAGTTCGATACACAGGTCGAAGCTACCCAAAGGATCATGTGTGAAGTTGCGAAGAAGCTTGGAGAAACATTCCTTGATAGTAGTGGGTGCACAAATTCATTAACACACTGGACACGACACCTATCAATTGGTACCTTCAAGTAGAGCTGCACCTCATCACTACAGATTGGAAAGGTATGACTCAAAATTTTGTAACCACCTTCTTATTTGAAAGTAAATATCCTTCAGTAGATTAAGCATTGAAGATTGTAAGATAGAAAGTATTTGAGGACGAATCTAACCTCCCTTTGGATCAAGAAGAGGACGAATGGACTGCGCCTCTCCAGAAACTGCAAGGTTGTTACAACATCAATGTTGATGAAGATGATGATCCAAGAAAGGTGAACATCGCAGAAACAGAAGGCCAAAGAGATGTGGAAATACCAAGAGCTGAGCTACCATTCATTGGATAGGAAATCAAGATTAGGAAATTCAATATTGGAACAGAGAAGACACCGAAGCTTGCAAATGTTGGAGATTACTAGGATGCTTCCACTATTGACAAGATTACAGAATTACGACATGAATATCAGGACTTGTTTCCAACCAAGCTCATTGATATGAAGGGAATTAAAGAACCTATGGGAGAGATGAGGATCCCTTTGAAACTATATGCAAGACCGTTCAAACAGAGACCCTACATATTAAACCCCAAATATAAGGAGAAAGTGAAGATTGAGCTCAACAGAATGCTAGAAGATGGGATTATAGAACTTGTGGAAGAGTCAGAGTGGATTATCCCTATGGTGGTGCAAGACAAGAAGATAAGAGAGATCAGGCTCTGTGTATATCTCAGGAAACTGAATGATTAATGTTTACATGACCCCTTCCCTACGCCATTCACTAATGAAGTGTTAGATAATGTGGGAGGCCAGGAAATATACTCTTTTACAGATGGATTCTCAGGATACCATCAAATCTGGATTGCCAAGGAAGATCGCCATAAGAACACATTTGCAAAAAAATGGGGGTCCTATCAGTATACAATGATGCCATTTGGATTGAAGAATTCCCCAACCATATTTTCCAGGGTGGTGGTCGAAGCATTCAAGGAGTTTCTTCATAAATTTCTAGAGGCATATTTTTATGATAGGACTGTTTTTAGTTTATTGAAAAATCATATTGAATGTCTAAGGCTAATGTTGGACAAATGCAGGCATTGTCAAATTTCCTTGAATCTGAAGAAATGCATCTTCTTCTCACCATTTGGATTTTTGTTAGGTCATATTTTATGCAAGCACGGATTGGTGGTCGATCCATCTAAAATTTCCATTATAGTTGATCTACCCCCTCCTACTTCAGTCAAACAACTGTGCACTACGCTGGGACACACGGGATATTACAAGAAGTTCATTAAAGGATATGCCTAGATTATAGCACCCATGGAGAAGCTTTTGAATAAAGACTATCAGTTTAGTTGGACAAAAGAGTGCCAGCAGAGCTCTGACACACTGAAACGGAAAATGGTTACTGCGCGTATTCTGGTTTTTCCAGATTGGAGCAAGGAGTTTCATGTGCATGTCGATGTGTCTTCTATTTCTTTAGGAGAAGTATTAACACAACTTGGGAAAGGAGATATTGACCATCTATTAGCCTTTTCTAGGAGGAAGCTATCAACTGCTGAGATCAATTACACCACTACCGAGTGAGAGGGGTTAGCCATGGTGTATGAACTCCAAACATTTCACCACTACTTGTTGGGAGGAAAATTTAAAATGTTTATTGATCACGCTGCACTGAAATACCTAGTCAACAAGCCAGTTTTGGGGGGGAGAATATGCAGATGGCCTCTGCTATTTCAGAATATGACTTTGATATCATAGTAAAGCCCGGAAGAATGAACAAAGGTCCTGACTACTTGTCGAGGTTGGAACATGGAGAAGAGTCCACTAGTTTGGAGGATGCACTACTAGATGCCCAGTTGCTGACCATTAGAAAGATTGATGACCACTTTGTAGAAATATTCCAGTTCTTGTCAACAGGAATGGCACCTAGTCAGTATACAATTCCTCAGAAGAAACAACTAGTAATGCGCACTGCAGAATTTTCACTTATCGTTGGACAACTCTACAAGATGGGACCTAATGAGATATTGAGAAGATGTTTTATGGAGGAATAATGATTGATGATTCTCGCGGAAGCTCATGAAGTCATCGCAGGAGGACACTGCGCAGGGAAAGAAACTGTGCAGAAGGTGCTTAGAGATGGCCTTTGGTGGCCTACCTTACATAGAGATGCTAAAGACTATTATAGGGCCTGCAATGTATGCCAAAGAGTTGGGAAACCATCCAGAAGAGATGAAATTCCACTATCACCACAGCTGACCCTACAAGCATTTAAGAAATGGGCCATTGACTTCATGGGAAGTATAAACCCACCAGGAAAATGCACAGGAGCAAGGTACATAATTATAGCAGTAGAGTACTTGACTAGATGGGTTGAAGCAAGATTAGTTAAGGATTGTAGTGCAACTACAATTGCATGCTTCATATTTGATGACATCGTAATGAGGTTTGGATGCCCAAAGATCCTTATGAGTGATCAAGGAACACATTTCATAAATAAGATTGTTGAATCCTTGACTGAGGAATTCCCAGTCCACCATCAGAAGAGTACACCTTACCATCCAAAAGAAAATGGAACAATAGAACCATTTAACAAAATCTTGGACACAACATTGATAAAGATTTAAGGTGTGAATAGGGATTACTAGGATTTAAGAGTACTAGCAGTACTATGAGCCTATAGAACCACTTGCAAGAAGCTAACAATATAGACCCCTCTCAAGTTGGTGTATGGTCTCAAAGTCGTTGTCCCAATGGAATACCTGGTACCAAGCCTAATAATTGTTTCCTTTAGAGATATGGATGACACTGGCATTGTTCAAGAGAGGCTTGCACAGTTGATTTTGGACCTTCATCAAAATTCATGATCTGGGTCGGGCTGAAATTTGGACCAGATACATATAACATAAAGATGCTCATTCTCACCAAAAATATCCAAAACCCACATCATAGTTTTGAAGATATAGTGGTTTTATCATATCTGTAGTTGCCATAGCACCGTCAGTCATATCTCGGAATCCACAATTTGGGTTTTCAGGATCTTTTAAAAATCAATAGCAAGGATGGAGATGATGAAAATTATTTAATCAAGTCTGGTGATAATACTCACACCATACAACTATTTTGAATGGAATCCTAGGGCCACATTCCAGCTCAAAAGAAAATGACTGTATAATTTGATGATGTTGACAGAAACAGAACCTATATCAACGTTTGAGAAGATCAGATGGGAGAACCGTAAGGATTAGGCCACAATAATACTTATTGAGTTATTATCCATTGATTTATGGTTTCATGTTGTCACATGCAAGACTCCAAACTATATCTGGACCACCTTGGAAGGACTCCTTGGAAAGCAATATGAGATTTGAGGTGATATGCTTTAGGTAGAGTTGAATATCTTAGACCCTAAAATTTTTGATAATATATAGGATTTATTTACTAAATTTAAATATTTTATTTTGATCTTGGGTGGATGTGGTATTGACAGGTCTAGACAAGAGAAACAACTTATTCTAACAATCTTGGCCAATCTAGGACTAGAATATATTGTATATGTCTCGAATTCCATTCTGGTAGATGTGTTTTTGGAACAAATTGGAAAATTCCTATGATGGTTCAATTCATTGAGTCTCTCAGACAAGAGAAAAAAAAACTCATACATATGGGCCTCATTAAGGATCCCAAAGCACATTCACTCACCATGCATGATGGAAAAGGATCATCCAAACAGAGCGAGAAGGAGAAACAGAACGAGAAGGAGGGATATTCCAAACCCTTTAACGATTCCTCAAGTTCCAAAGACTCTTCAGATTCCAAGAAGAAGAAGAAGGGAAAGAAGTACACTTACCGCAATAAATTGAATCATGAAGAATCCACATGAATGAAGAAACAAATCGATCTTATGGCACAGACACTTCAACAAAAAAACCTTGGAAACTTCATTCCAGAGGGAGTCAAGAAGCAGAAGGAAGAAGATCATGCTCCTAAGAAAGGTAATCATCATGCCCTAGTTGCAATTAATTCCTCATCTAATTCATGGATTATATATTATAATGCATCGCATCATATGTCAGCGAAAGATGAATTTTTATCTTCTTTGAGTCCATGCTCAAGACCCCCTATTCTCATGGGAGATGATACTCTAGTAGAAGTAGCAGGAGAAGGGAGAGTGGAACTCCACAATGGAAATTTTGAGAATGTTTTACATGTTCCAAACCTTTCTATGAATCTTCTCTCAGTTTATCAGATCACTCATAAAGGTAAAAAGGTTGAATTTACATTTGATTCAGTTTCAAAAATTGACATGCATGACAATTCCATCATTGCAATTGGTGAGGTGGATCATAATTCAAGGTTGTATAAAGTCACTAAGTTTTCTGCTGATGAATCCTCTTTTCTACTTACACATAAGTAGAGTACTTTGCATGCACTTCCAGTGCAACATGCATATACTCTTGTGCAAGGATGATTTTAGGTGTTAAATTTATCTCATGGGCTAATTTTCCATGATTTTTCCCAAAAAAAGACTCTCCATTCTAAAAATGATTCGCCCAAATTCTATAGGATCAAATTATTTTACCTTAAAAATCACCAAAATTTTATACAATCTATATAAAATCCATAGAAATTTGAATACTTTTACAAAAATATTGCCAAAAATTTATAGTTGGCATATGAAGGATTAGTAAGATTCGCTAAGATTTCTACAATTTAAAATAAAATTCCATCCTTAAAATCATCTCTGCTCTTGTGCTTCCATCAGTTTCAGACACCAGAGATGATTCCATACACTCAGATTATGTACATGGAAATAATAAATTAGTACATCTAGATAAGAAGCCAACGCTGAAGCTTCAACAGATTCCCAAGAAGGCACAGTTCATACTTCAGGAAGCAAGTATCCTTGCAGGGAATCCAATTTATTCGAGGAGGACTCAATCTCAACATGAGGATCCTTCTCATGTAATTTCATCTTCAGAACCTGCGATGCCCATGCATTGTTATATGGTTCAATATTCTAATCTGCAGCTCTACAGTGAGGATATGGGAAATCCATTATGGCAAGAATCCATGCGAAAGGAGTATGACTCAGTCCTAAAGAATCAAACTTCGCATATGGATCCACTTCCACCAGAAAGGAATATTTTCAGGTGCAAATGGGTCCATAGGATCACGAAGTACAAGGCTAGAGAGGTTTCCAAAGGACTTCATCAGATCCATAAATATTTCTACATCTTCATGAATAATTTCAGTGAGCAGAAGTTTCAGGCTTTGCGGGATCGTCTTGCAGTGAAGAACACAGTTGCCTAGCAGCTGCCATTTTCTTCTTTTGATACATTATCTTTTGAGGGGGGGGTTTGTTCCCATGTGGTTTTCCCTCTTTACTCACTTTTATACAATGTTCATTAGTTTTATTGTACATGAGTGCCTAATATGGCCTAGTAGTCGGGACTCATTTTTTACTCCATAGTGATGTTCAGGGGGGGTGTTGGAGAAATTTCTATTTTTGACACACTAGTTCAGTGGGAGTTAACTCACTAGTTCTATTTTAGACTTTCTCATTCTATACCAACACTAATATGCATGCATTTCTAATTATAGGATGTAATTTCCTATATGAGTCAATATCACTCACTCATTTCTTAGATCATAATATACATTGATTCTCATTCTTCATTGTTTATCTCTCTTCCTTTTTGTTATAAGCTTTGTTTTTGTATGCTTTAGCTAGGTCTCCTATGAAGGTTTCCATGAAATGCTGACAATGATTAGTTATGAAATTTAAAACACCTCTTTAGTCCAAGTAACCATGCCTCAACATCATCTTCCCTTTCTCTTTCACCATCACATGATGGTATCTTAAGCTTCCTCGATTCTCCTTGCAAATTGTCCAATTCATGTCTTCTTCTTTGGTGCCAAACAGGAGACACCTCTGGACTACTTATTGAATCTTTAGATGCATAAATATTCCTTGTTAAGTAGGGAAGTGAGTGATACCTATGAGTTTTGCTAGCACTTATTGAATAACTGGTTCTTCCATGGTCATCTCTTCTTTCATGATACCTGCCTTCTTCCTCTAGTTTTGAGTTTCATCCCCTCTTTTTTTTCCTCTGCAACTGATTTAAGCTCTACATCACTTGAGAATTTATCCGATTTTGTTCTCTCATCAACCTCGCATTGTTTTCATTGTAACTCTGCACTTCTATTTTTAGGCTTTTCATAGTCTCTATCAATGTTTCTTGCTCCCCTCTGGCGTTGTGTCTAATGGATTATGTCTCTACATTATCAACTCTAATATTTTGTCCTTCAACCTCTTTATCATGGTTGGAGGCTCCCTCACCTTCTTCCATTTATCGAATATTCATTCTTATTATTTAACTGATATGTTTATGTGTCCTAATTCTGCAAAATGTGCAAGTGACCATTTTGTTAGAATTATACATATTATAAATAGAATTTGACAAACAATGCTACAGGTCCTTTTTTTTTCTTCTCAATTCATGAAGAACATATTATCATTCTCCACCATATAAAACTTCTATTTTATCCTATATCTGATACATAATTCAATTTTGCGTAGGCACTTCCTTCAAACCATGTCCCATGTGACCACGGCTCGAAACCGCGGGCTTAATCACTCTTTAGCACCTCACTCTAGGTTTTCCTCCACAGAAGCTTGTGAAAACACCAAGTTCGAGGGTTGGGTTACTTCTAGGCCCTTTTTACCATAGCATGGGACTAGCACAGGGACCAATTCCTCCATACTTTGGTCTTCTATTGCCTTCCCCTATCAACTTTTGTTTTCCCATGGAGTTACGATTTGTTAAACCCTTCAATAATTCCACTAGAAAAAATGGATGATTGATATTTAATATCCCATCGAATGGATGGTCTTGTCCACATGTGGAGGCTTCAATGAGATATATGGTTACAACTTAATCAAACATTGAGATGGAAAACTCTCTACCAATTCAAAAATTCGACGCTCATAGGTTCTAGGAAATTCAGTGCTCGTGTCTCTCAATTCTCCCGTAGTGAAAATCCTACGAATTACTTACCCCGCTCCTCCTAATTTATCCACTGGTCGAGAAAGGTCCATAAGGAATCCCATATCGATGGGTTGCATGTCTTCATGACTTCAGGCTTTGGCACTTTCCACTGATAGAAACTTGTAAACCCCCATAATCACATACTCCTGGAGATGAAACAACACGTTGACATCACCCAAGGTGACATACACCCATGGCATGCGTGCCACATTTTACTCAAAAATAGACATATCAAGGTCTAAAATGTGATTATTTCGGGTGACACGTGTCCCCACATGACCCCCTGCCACATGGCACAAGCCAAGTCATCAATCGAATTTAGGACTCTAGAACTCTGGGCTTTAGAATTTTCCCGACTCTAATACATGCTACATCCTGAATAGTCGAACACCAAACATAAATTGATGTCTCACACTTCTCCCACAGCCAATGGATGTGATTAAATTTGGGCTTTGGGCTTCAGGGGTTCTCTCTCCCAATGACCCCCATACTCCTGAACTACTGAACTCATGAGTGGTGAGGTTACGAAGATATGAAACTTCTCTATCCTTCCACCCTTGCTAGATCTGAAATTCTGAAACACTCCTGAATTCCTCCCCTCCATCTAACGATCGATGAGACTTCGAGACTCTGGCACTCTGGGACTACAAGTTATAACAGTTCATCAAAGTTTAAAACTCCTGAACTGAAAACTCTCGAAACGGTCCATGTCGGTTGACCACAATCAACAACGGGTATCCCTTTGTGCCTCCCTTTAGATTGGAAGGCTGGTGGGGCTTCACGAATCTGGCCTTTGGCAGTTCAGGCCTTACCTGCTTACCAATATTTCCAAAGTGATGAAGTTACAAAGTCCTTCCTTCCCTTCTTGACTTCGATCAACAGCTGATGATCGATCCTATAGATTTGACAGTTGGGACTTAATTCTTACCCCAACCTCCTATTCTCCTCCATTGGACAGCCCCTGTTCACCTGCCCTCTGATCCAACAACCCAAATCTCTCTTGATCCCATGGTGGTGATCATTCCCAAATTCGAAAGGGATGGTCACAATCCTTTAATACCTTACTAAAGATATCAGACGTTCTAGCTTCTACGTGGACTCTGCAATGTCATTCCTCCTGAGATTCATGACTTCAAGGTCATAACTCGATCTCAACCACAAGATCTTGTCTAATATCTCCAACCCATCCCATCCTAGTGTTTCAAACTGAAGCTCTAATACCAATTTTGTAACGTACCCAACCACCCACAGGTCGGGCTACGCTAACTTTGAGTCCCCTTCTAGAACTAATTTGACTTCTGATACATTCTTGATTAATAAATATGCATTAAATGTTCACATGCATAAATCAATATTCTATTATGACATAAAATAAATGAATTGTATTCCATGAACAACAATAACTAGTAAGCATACATATTCTAAATATTGAATTCAACAATAAATAACTACACATTGGAATAATTCATACAAAGTTAAATAACCATAACAAAGAGCACTTATCTTTTATGAAAAACAAGACACCAACTGGCTACAGACCAAGGAAATTCCACCCAACCATAGACATTGTTGTTCCAAGTATTAGCAACAATGTCACCCCTGAGATAGGGCTATGAATCCACAAGGAAGGTTCTAGTGTGTCACTCAGCTTCCCAAACCAGTCATCACTTAATATCTCACAGGATTCCTAGCATCCACAAGAATCCAAGTACCTATCTCTCTTCTACCCAGCCTGCACAACCAAAGAAAATGGACCCCCCCCCTTCTTTTCCACGCAGTCCCTTAGGTTGTCCTTCTCTTTTGAGGGATTTAGAAACTTCATGCTGGGACTCTCAGAAATTGTAGTTGTGAGAAAGACTGGGAATAGACCAAAGAATCTCATATATGCAAGTATTGATTCATGGTTGGATTATACCAGCAGTCTCTACAACCAACAATAACATGGTTTCTCTTTAGCACTTTGTTTTCATTTCCCAAGCCAAGACACCAATGATGAAATATGAGTGGGTCGTAGGATGAATGAACTGAAATCCCCAAGAAAGGTGTGAACAATGAGAAATAGGGTGAATGAGTGCATGAGTTAATGAGTGAAGAAACCAAGAGAATAATAATAATGAGAATGGGAGAGAGAACCTCCCAAATAGACTAAGGACGGGTTTATGTAATTCTTGGAATTAAGGAACCACTTGGACTCCCCCCCAAGAATCTCATGTAACTTTTATTCTCCATTAAAACAACAATGGGTAGATAAAATATAAAAATAAGTATTCATCCCCTCAAGCCCCCTCTCTTGTGGAATCATATCCCCCTATAACTATTTTCCTTGACCCTCTAGTAGTTAGCGATGTATTTATTATTCATAATGATCAAAAAATTACATTTACTAAGTATAGTAGACTCTTAATAATTGTTTATGCACTCTTTCCTTTCATAACTTAACAAAATACATTATTTAATACGGGGCTCAAAACTTGGGGTGTTACATAATAAAGTCCTTAAAAGCTACTACTATTACTCTTAAAGAATGGATGTCACATTCTTCAATCCAAATGGCATAAATATATACTGAAATGATCCCCACTCTGTAGAGAATGTATTCTTCTATCTATTTGTTGGTCCAATCCCTATTTGATGATATCCTGAGAATCCATCTATAAAAGAATAATCTTTTTGACCCTTGCATTCTCCAAAACTTTGTCGGTAAATGGGGTAGGAAAAGGATCATGTACGAAAGAATCATTCAATTTTCTCAAATATACACAAATTATAATCCCTCCTTGCTTCTTTTCTTGCACCACCATAGGATTGATCCATTCTGACTCTTCTAGAGGTTCTATGACACTAGCTTCTCACATTTTGTCATTTTTTGTTTTCAACTTCTCTTTGTATATTGGGTTCAATATGTAAGGCCTCTGTATGATAGGTTTGTATTACGGCTTCAAACGGATCTTCATCTCTCCTAGCTCTCCTACTAATCCCTTCATCTCTGAGAATGTTGCCAGGAATAAGTCATTGTACTCGTGCAGTAATTTTGTGATCCTTTCTATCATTTGTTTATCCCAACAATCTCCAATATTGGCCATCTTTGTGTTTTCTGCAGTTTCAATGTTTACCTTATTAATCTTTAATGGTGCAGTATAATATTATGAATCTATCTTGGGACCTTCTACTTCCATTTCACCTTCTACTTATGGGATTCATAAATTGTGTGTATTAACTTCTATTGGATATTCTTCTTCCGCGACATGATAATAGGGTAATAGTTGTTTGACAATATGTCTATGTCGGTTCTGATATGCTGGGATCATTTCAAATTTTGGTTCTTCAAATATCCTATCTCTTACCACTTTTAGTGTTGTATCTATCTCTAGACTGTCGTTCTCAAAGGAAAATGTGACTATGAAATTTTGTTGTATTTCTTCCCATTTCACATTTTCTCTGCGTTGTTCTTGTTTTGTGTACCAATTATTTTGAATTATTTCTAATGTGTGAATGAAACAGTGTGGTCATTCTTATTGTGGTACCAATCTCCATTGAACCATGCACTTTTCTACATGTTCTTTAGGTTGTCCAAATCCCTCATATTTCTCCTCATATATATGCTCTTGTTCTACATTGAATCTGATGCTTAGTAACATTTTAAACTGAAACCAATTGTTGATATTGTCCTTGTGTGTGCCTCGCCATCTTGCAGGTGTATCTTTCAAATAAATATCTAATGTTGTTAATCTCTAAATTTCTACTAATTCTAGTTCAAATTTCATCAAGAACGCTTGCAAGTCATTTATACCATAAAATATAGTAGGCTCTCTTACCTCTAAACCAATCCATCTCAGTGCGTCATTTTGGAACATCTCCTGGTAGATAATTCATGTAGTCATTGCTTCTAGTTTTCCAATCCTTTGTGAGAGTCTGAAGCAAAAGAACTAATACTCCTCCAACTAAGTATGCCATCTACAGTTGGATTGATATAATCCTCTTCGCGCATAGTAGTTCTGTGTAGTTGATTAACATATTCTGTAAGAATATTTTCTGTCCCTGGCTCCACATACCTTCCTCCTTCTAAGGGATCCAATGGCATGATAAATTTGTATTCTCCTTATTCAAAGATAATCTTTCTGGTCTTCAAGTTGATAATAGTATGGTTATCAAAATCCCAATCCAAACCCAACAAAGATGGATATGGAAAAGTGTTGTCCACTATGTCTATGAATTCAAAGTCTACCATGTTGTACAAAACATCTAGATCTACTGGAATCCCCTTCAAACTACTAATTGGAACCACTCTATGCTAATTTTCCAACTTCAATTGAAAAGGTGAATACCCTAGTTGAGGTTCTCCCATAGCTTCCCAAGTCTTTTTTGGAAGAACATTGACTTCAAACCCTGATTCTAGTATGATATCCCCCATATTAAAATCTCCTATGTTGGCATTCAATATGAATTCCTTGCTTTTTATTCTCTTCTTACGGACATGGTTTACTCTTTTTACCCCTTCTTCCCTATAATTACACTTTTCTAACAAATTTTGCAATACTTGTAAGGAAATTTGATCATTCAACAATTTTACACATGATCCCAAAACGTTTCTTAAGTTACTTACTTTCTCTGAAGGTTTATCTTATTGAAATGGATACTTGACACTAAGAGGGGGGGGGGGGTGAATTAATGTCACAAAACTTTGGACAATTTTCCACTTTTCAAAAATTAACTGAACAACAAATATTTATTTCATTTTCTCAATCAATATATAAAAAAGAATAAATACTTTATTTATTAATTTTAACTTGGATGAATACATAAGATCAATCTTTGAATATCATCTTTAAACAATTATGAGACACCCAACTCTTTTTTACAAGACCCAGCTTATAGTTCTCTTTATCTCAGATCCAACTGAGATGTGAGGAATCCAATTCTCATAGAAGACCCATCTTGTAAACAGGCACCAACCTGATATAATGAACCTTCATTCAATCCATTATATATAAATATATATACTTCAACAAATTTGATGCAGGAGCATCTCTTCACGTCAGCTAGCCAGCCAGCCAACCACGCCAGTGAATTCAAATCGTGTGCTAAAAGAGAGGCACAGTCCTCATTAGAATCTGAATTGGATGTAATTTAATGTCTAGGTTGGTGAGCCATAGATCCATGCCTTTGTGCAGGCTGTAGATAAGATAGGCATTTAATGTTTTGTATGGTTGGGATCTAGATCCGATTCTGGACTAAACGGCCCATTCAATGCAATTGAATAAGGTAGGTAGGTTGGAGGGAAGCGCTCAAAGAGCCCCCTCAGGTAAAAGAGATTTTGTATCTCATTTTTGTAGTTAGTGTGGTGGTAAGAGAAGTGAATATTGAGAATAGAAGAGTCGAGACCTTGTTACAGGCCATGCTCAAGAACACCTTTGTAAAGAGGCATTTTATTTAATATAACTAGAGCAGTTTTTCCTGCATCACTGTGTGTTGAATGAATGTCCGTGTGTGTTCCATTATATGTTGTAGATGTATACTGTGGGTGTGTATTGTTAGGAGTGTGTTTGATTTCAGGTGAAGGTCTTTGAGGCTTTACACCAGGAGGGTGTGACAGAACGATGTGGGTTCTGAGAGCCGTGCACAGAGGGTGCACTTCTGAACTCTATGGATTCAAAAAAAGGCGTGTTGCGGCACAAGGACTGGAGTCAACAACTCAGGAGAAGACCTCAAGGTTTTTGAATACCTTGGAGGCAATGATGTGTATGAGAGACACAGTTGCAGACAAAACTTAGCTGTGAGTTCTATAGGAGCTCTTCTAGGTGGGCATTGAGCACAGGCACAAGGTGCAGTTGGAGGAACTCTGTTGTGAGTTTAGATAGAAGACAGAATCACTGAGTATTCTGTGAAGCTCTTCCAGGTGGGCATTGAGCAGTGCAAGGAGTGCACAAAGGAAGGAACTCTACTGTGAGTTCAGAGAGAACCAGAATCATTGAGGATTCTGAGAGCTCTGCCAGGTGGGCATCGAGCGAGTGCATAGTTTCACAAGAGAAGGGGACAGGACTGTTGAATGTTCTGTGTAAAAGATACTCTGCCAGGAGGGCATAGAGACAGTGTGCAGATAGGGACAAAGAGAAGAGAACTCTTTGAGTTTTCGGTTTAAGAGAAAAATCCACTGAAGGATTTATGCAGGGTTGTTGAACACCCTGAAGGGTTCAGCAAGAGGTTGTTATGAGCAAAAGACCGCCAAGAAGGTGTCAAATTCTCCATCAGCGAGAGAAGCTGGAAGAACCGAGTTTTCTGTGGAGATCGAGGCATCAGGAGTTGGGAAATCAACATTCCCATGGAAAAGATATCGGGGAAGTCTATAGTGAAAACCCCGGTATAATCTGAGCCATTCGTTTGGGGAGACAGGTGTCATAAATCCGGAGAGAGTCGGGATATCAGGCATCGGGAAATCGGAGTTCCTGAGGTCGAAAAAGTTGGGACATCACAAGTCTCGAAATATCGGAGAAATCAGAACCGTCCATCAGAGGAGGACGCGTGGCAGCAATCGACACCATCAGGGAAACTCCCGACAGGAAGTGGTTGATCGGTGTTTGGGTCATCGGGATATCGGGAATCCTGGTGACAAGGTGTTTCTGCATTTTTGAATCATGAAGTCTGGAACCCCGATAAGTGGGATCCAACTGTCAACATATCAGAGAAGTGGGAAGTGCCATTGTGGGGGCCAGTTGTCAGCATAGCGGGAAGTCAGGATTTTGAGGATCGGGAATCCCGTGAGCAATTGCATTTTGGTATTGAAAACCCCGTAGCCTCGATGAGTGGTAAGATTATGGTCATGGGAAAAGTGGTCATATGGCAAGAAGCTTAGCCAAGAGGGATAACGGGAATTAGAGCTCATCAGGATTTTGAAGCCCAAAACCCCGATAGGAGAATACAAGGTTGCGGTCTTATGAGAGTGGTCATATGGACCAGAAGGCATAGTCATTGAGGGCTAAGGCCGGAAGAGAGCTCATCGATGATCGGGGATTCAAGACTACATGAAATCTTGACATCAGAAAGCTTGAAACCCCGAAACCTGAATTTAAGATCAGGGGAAGACCACAGTTAAGTGCAGAAAGCCGTGAGGGATTAGAAGGACCCGTGGATCAGGTTTTCAGGAGAGATTCCACAGAGGAATCGAAAGAGACACTCCGGCTCATGAATGAATTAGAACGATCCTGTGAGCAGGAGAGCGCGAAAAGGGTGTGGTCGCGATTATTCTAACTGCATCAAAATTCAACTACACAATCTTCTCACCATTCTTTCTTGTTTATATAGTCTTCCAACTGGTGTGAATTTGAATCATTGCATATTTTGATTTTGAACCATTGTACCTTTTCATTTAAATGATAATATTAATCTTTAAATAATATAATTTTTCCTTTTTATTCTTTATTCATAATGCTCATGAATTAACTCTCTCTTAATCATGATTGTGTGTCAGTTATTTTGTCTTCATGAGTTGATCATAGACATGGATCGACTCATCATATCGTTCTCATGCTTCTGCTGCATTCTCTGATCACCAAAAGATCATATTTGATCCCTTATCGATTCTTTGTATTGTTCTAGTGTTAACTCTCTATCGAATTATATTTGTATGAGGTGTTTCCTTCAAACCATTTTCATATGATCATAGGAATAGAAACACGAGATTATCAATTTAAGTGCTACCTCATTTTACCCTTATTTCTCTATTCCATATGATCGCAGGTGGTGACCATGAACTAGGTTAAATAAGTGCTTGATCATTTGACAAAATCAACTGTCACGTTTTAATCGCATGATGAGATGGACTATTGTCGTTACTTCGGGACTTCATCCTTCATGACTTCCAACCTCTATAATCTTTCAAATCTTCTGAAGCATATTTTTCCGTAGTAGATCGAACGGTTGATATTTTATTCACACAATGAATGGCTCTCGTTTATTTCAAAACTTATGGACTTCGGGTATTTGTTGGTGGTGAAACTCCCGAAGTACAAAACTCTCAGAGTGACGTAACTTTTTGATGTCACTTGTTGATGTGGCACTGAATGAGTGGCTTCCAAATGTCACTTAGATTCATGACTTACGCATACTTGAAATGCCAACTGCACTTTGACACATGTCATCATCTGATTGTGCGACATGTCCTTGCTGATGTGGATCTCCTCATGTGGAACATGTTCTTCTCTTGGATCTAACAATTGTCCTAACTCCCGAAATGTATCTCAAATCAATGGTTGAGAGTGACTTCGAAACTTCGGCCTTCGAGACTTTGGGTAATTTGATTTCTCCATTTCCCAATTCTTTCAAAGTGAAATTCCCTGAAGTGTAACCTCCTCACAACTTTTGAAATGAAATGAATTTTGTTCATTGATTATGAACTTAGATTGACGGCTCGATCTTTCCGTGATGTTTCTTTTCCTTGGTTTAAATCCAATGTCTCTTTTTCTTTGCTTATCCTATCCTTCCACTCTAAAGTGATCCAATGGCTATCAGGAATTTGGATATTTGAGATCTTATCCCTTTTTCTTTGCTTATCCTATCCTTCCACTTAAAGTTATCCAACGGCTATCGAGAATTCGAAATATCATCCCTTTTGCCTTGCTTATCCTATCCTTCCACTTAAAGTTATGCAACGGTCGAGAATGGTCCCAGATTAGATCAGCGATCCGAATTGATTGCGGGGTCCCAACTAGCATGACGTTTACAACTATCGTTGAGCTCCGCAATGGAAAACTACTCCTTGGTAGTGTAACTGATGCCAACCGTAGAACTATTTGGCGGGTGACGATCGACGATCTAGAATAATTGCAGCATTGGAATTAGTGAGTTGTTTAATTCTCCCTTAGCACTCCACAATCAATCCATGCCCTTGATCTACGCTTTCATATCCAATGGTCACGACTTAATTTGATCATTTGGTGGATCAACCATAGTCATCGGTATTTGAATATATAAGATCTGACGGTCTAGAATAATTGCGGCATTGGAAATAACATGTTTTTTAATTCTCCTTTTGCTCTCTAAAATCCATCCATGTCGTTGATGTGGCGGTTTCGTATCAATGTCCTGATTTGATATAATCGTTGACTAGTCCTCCAATGATCCTTCTCTTGTAATATGACAGTCTAGACTATTTGTAGGATTGGGAATAATGCGTTGTTTAATTCTCCTTTTTCTCCTTGTAATCCATCCCTGTTTTTGATCTAGCGCTTGTGTATCTAATGGTCTTAACTTGATATGATCATGTTTCTGCAATGCACTTTCACTTCTGAGTTTCATGTTCTTCAATCGCTAACCCTCCTGAGCTTTAATTTCTGCATACTATTTGACATCAATGACAATTTCATCTATGATAACTTATCATCACATCATAATGACATTGATTGTTGACATTAATGACAATATGTCCAACATCTTTTTGTTGGTCTGATCAAATAATGGAGGCATGTCATACACTAGTATCTCATCATTTGGATTTGTTCATGAAGTAGATGCGCTATTTTCTTTCAGAATCTCCTGCCTAGCCTCTTGGAATATTTATTTTTCTTTGCGTGCATCAAACTTCTATTCAGGCACATTGTTATTCCTTACCCACTAATACTGGTCCTGATCCTTCTTGGATGCATCTTCTCCTATCTTAGATCCACCTCTAGTAACAATTTTAATCTTCTTTTCATCCTCTTCTCTTTTTTCCACAACAATCCATTGCACATTCTGATTATTCTGGTTCCTCTTGTCTTGTATATTTATCAAATGTTTTGGACAATCTTTTGTTTCATGGTCTACTACGCGACAATGCATACATGTTGCAAGTGGTTGTGGGAAGTATCTTGCATAGCGCCCTGGTTTCTAACAATTATGACAAACAACTATTCCTCGACCTCCTCCCAAGTCTCTTCCTCAACTGCCTCCTCCTCTGAAGCCTCCTTTGTTTCCTTGATTATCTCCATGTAGTGTATTATAATTAGGTCCCTGATTATACTATAAATATGCGTTATTTTACAATGGTTGTGTTATGCACTCTTGTGTAGGAATATATTGTTTTTTCACTTGAAATGGTTGCACATTATTGTATCGTGGTTGTCCTTGAAACTTCTACATGGGATTATACTGTGGTTGTTGTGCATTGTTATGTCATGGCTACTGCGTAGGTTGTCTTGTTACTTCTTCATCCTACACTATGTATGTCTATGAAATCATTTCTTTCATCATCTCCAAGGTTCTACAATCCTTGTCTTCATGTCCAATTGACCTACAAAAGTTACAAAATGTACTCTTCAGTACTGTCTAATATTTTTGCATGAGGGGGGAATGATAGGGATCATGCTAGTGTGTTTTTAAAATATCACACCATGGTCCTCCTGAAGCTAAAGTATTTGGTATACCCACTCCAATATACTGCGCAAATATTGGACACTTATTCTATTGACGACCTTCTATCTTGCACATTGTACATCAAACATCTTCTCTTTTCTCCTTTCCTTTGTTCTGATTCAACTAGAAGGTTAAGTTATTTATATCTTGTTTCATCTCTTCCATAGTTGGATATGTATGCTTGTACTTATTTTCTTCTAGATATAAGGATGCTTGCAGAGCCTCAACCTGACTCTAGAATTTCTGCTATCTCAAAGGATACTTCAACTGTGGAAACAAAGAATTAACAAACAAATATCTATGTTGTGTATTAGTAATTGTTTACTTTAACTTACCCTTTATCCTCTTGAAATTTTGGTCCACTTCCCATAATGATTCTCCTAGTTTCTACTTAATCTCTATCATTTCATTCATAAACTAGTCTTCTGAGCTTGGTTTCTTAAATTCATTGATTAACCGCCTCTTCACATATGTCGTAGTTGTAGGCGTTCCCTTTGGATTATTTTTTGTGAGACCCATGTACCAGTCTAATGCGTGGTATCTGAATGTGATTTCCAACTGCACAACCTTTTTATCCTCAAATTTAATATACTTTTTTCCCATATCTTCTAATAGATAAAAAAATGCTTTTATGGCTTATCTGACCCATCCCCTTGGAACTATAGTAACCCAATAGTTGGATCTTGTCCTGCCATTGTGAAATTTGTTGAACTATAACCTCTGCATGGTGTAGATACTTGAATGCTACTTGTTGAATATGTACTTCTGCTACTAGACCCACATCCTATAAAAATTATTCTACCACTAATCACTTGTTGGTTAACCAGTTTTTCTTCTTCATATGTCTTAGTCGCACATGGGGTTGTGGGTTCCACACTAATTTGTATCTAGAATGAAGAGACTTCTTCTATGTCAGAACCAATACCTTTGGTTTTCCTCTCATATGTGGCACGCGAGATATCCTCAATATACCCCATGGTGCGGAGATCCTCTACCTCATCCTCATCATTGTTCAAGCCCTCTTGCTCGACTACTACCCTCTTCTTTTTATTCATCCTATACTGGTAGGGTTTTTCGTTGCACATCACACCTGATTTCCTTATGATTTACCTGATATGTTCATCATCCATCATGATGGTTTCCATTACTTCCTCCTTCTGGATACTCTCCATATCCTTCCCCATTTCTCATATCTTCCTTAGTGCTTCCCCCAACTCCCCCATGTGCACAGAGTGATCTAGTTGTCTGATTCCATGATAATCATGCCTTTATCATGTAATAACATATTGATCGACATGCAAAGTGACATGATGTACCTCCCTATGGGTCCCCTTAATAAATCTTCCTCTGCAGTAGTGTATGACTTTGTTGTATCTTCTACAAACTCATTGATAAACCCTGCAGTAATAATTTCTAACCCGAAATCCACTACACATGTGAATTTATTATTAACCTTTTCTAGTCGCACAATATTGTCAACAATCCACTCTATTGGCATGATCTGATTAGTCAGATGGGTATCCTTCGACCTCAATAAACACTCCTATAATAAATCTGGAAAATAACATAAATGTGCTTCATGAAAATCAATAAACACATACCTCTATAGGGAGTGGCACGGTGTGTACCTGGAACCCTTATTATCTTTTTGTGTGAACTCCAACTGCTTTGTCTCTAACCATGTTTCAATCTCTTGCTTCATAGGATTCCATGGATTGAACATCCCTTATTTCATATTCTTAACCAAACCCCTTCCATATTATTCCTTCTGAGTTCCATCCGGCAATGGCACCATTTGTTGGATGTATGGGCTAACCCGAGTTCTACCTTAGTTCTCTAAAAAAAACCTTTTCACCATCGTCCCTTCTAGTAAACCAAAATATTACACCGTGCACATAGTGCATAGTGCAATATCACCCGAGATGGTTTATGGGTGACTGCAGGATGTAGGTGTCTACAGTCATGGAAGGGATTGGGGGATGTTCCTTTTTACTTCTATTACTATTTAACAATGTATTCTATGATACCATTTATTAGAACTACTATTTCATTCATTCATAATACTCACTTTTGTATACATACTGTAGTGTGCATTGTAATTAAAACCATTCACCTAAACATTTAATCATAAGTGCAAAAATAAAAAATACATTTAGACACATTGTAACACGGGTTTTTATCAAGGTTCACCCCCCTGGGGCTACATCCACAAAGATATTTTATTTATTTATTCTTCTTCCTCAAAATAACATTGTGTGCATTACATCATAGAATATTAGTGTATGGTGAGGCATACCAAAATCACACCAAGATCCAAAGCTTATGACTTTACCCTTATTTACATCAACTCCATCCAAGCTCCAAAGCTCTCAACCATACAAAGACTCAAAAATCCAACACGACTCTCCAAAATAAACTTGTCTCACACAAACTCTAAGATATGGATTAAAATTAATCCCTCTATTTGCCTCATCAATATTATTTATACTAAAAAAATGGGTTAAAACCCTTACAACATGACTCCAAAAACTTAACCATAACATGGTTATGTTTGTCCACATATGTGTCAGATTTTCACAATTAATGTCGTGTGTTTCTTCCTTTTCCCTTTGTCGCACTAGTCTTCCATCTTTTCCAGTGTACATTGTTCCGTTTGGCCCACGTTTCCTCTCTTGTTGTGTTGCCCTTGACATTTTCTTCAAAACTGACTTTTCTCCTATCATAGGGATACACCAACAATCACCCCAAAGGACATGCTAACTACCCTTGTCTTGACATGTGGCCCTATCACTACATGCTACGTGGGGTGACATGTTGCATTTATAGCTCATCATGGAGTTATATATAAATGCCATGTTTCACCTAAACAGTGGCATCACAGTGCACACCTATACAACATGTGTACCAACCATTGTGTGACACATATTCACTTGTATAAGATTCTCCACTCATGTGTTAACACCTATTTATTGTGCATTGACTGGGACTATTGCATTGGAATGTGTCCTCCTCCACTTGTAGGATTATAACCCAAAATAAATGCTTAGGAATGATTTTCCTTTTCTTTGGTCTATGGTTCAGATCATCCCTTGGATTTCCTCCCTTCAGATCCTAGCTTCTCTAGATCCAACAGTTACAGTTAATATTCGATTACTCAATGACTCTAGTTCTCTCTCGAAGTTCCCCCCATTGGAGTGAATCTTTGCACCTCACTTTGAAGGTGCCCCACTAATGAACTATCTAGATATTCCAACCTGTAGATATGACAGTGAAGGTTAAGAAACCTTTCCCAATTGAAAATTCAAAAAGGACTCACCCTCGGTCCCTTCTACAAATTATAGGCAGACACATGTTAACCCTCGAGACATGCTAGAACTCTTCATCACCATGATGCCATTCTTCCTTTTCTCCTTTCTTATATGGTTCACATTTCTTTATATGGTTGAGGTTCAATCTCTTCCTTTCCCTGAACAATGGAGAGGATTTATTCTATCCCTCTCACCGATATATGATCCATATCGCCTCTCAAAGTTATCCCCTCGGTGTGCACTCGTTATGGTAAATCAAACCACTTTGATGGCCTACTCTGATCAACGACTGAGATATAATCACCTAAGATCCAATGGTCAAAAATTATGGGATACCTATCAAGGTCCATATTTACCCTCTTTTTGAATCGTATACCGACACATTTCATCCTTTGGTAAACACTAGTTACCACACTTGCATGACATGTGGCACTCAGACTACATCACCTCTCATTTCCTCAAGGTGATAAATTACTTGAACACATGGTCTGGTCATCATTAGACACGTAGACCCCTATGTGGAATTTCGAATGTGTACATGTCATCACCGTATACAAGACTCACCCAACCAGGTGTGCCACATATTCCCCTTCATCGTCGAAGTCCTTCAACCATGCCAATGAAAGACATATATTTCTTCTCATCCAACTGTTGATATATGGTGTAGATTGATTGTTTTTGTTCAAATCAATGGATGTGATGACTCTATATATTCTATTTCATCGAGCTCCAACAATAACCACCATGAAAGATCTAACAGTCTATAATCCACCATATTCACCCTTTGATAGATAAATGTTCCTCGTTGACTCGGGGTACATACTCTATAGGCATCATAACCTACTCTGATGAAGGGTCAAGATCTATTCACTCCATTGATCCAATGCTTGTGATTCCTTTAGGCTCATAACATGTTTTTTTTTATCCAGGTTATCATTCTGATTCAGGACTTAGTCAATTCAATGATTTTACTTTGGGATCTTTTCCTTATCCATAACAAGAGAAATCTTTTCATTTGGTACCCAAATAAAGATTCAAGGTCTTACGACCCAACCAATTTATCAAAGGGAAAAAAAATATGTTTTACGACCTTCTCTGGCCTCTCATACACAATACTACCAACAATTTCCTTTGACTATGAGGGATGTCTATAACACCTCATTTGGCTCAATACTTTACATTCAATTATTAACTTGTAATACTAGTTTCCTTTCACAGGATACCCATCACAATAATGGAAATATATATATCTCTGTGCACCAGTGAACCATAGAATTAATTTCATTCTCTTTATTTTAGAACAATATAATATGCTTGTATTCAGTTGTGCAAGGCATGCACCATTCTTTCCATCCTACAATCACTCAAATGAAAGAATTTGGAAATACAACAAGCATCATTACCATTAATCAAGCATGCATATTTATAGCACAATTATAGGCATCCAATCATGCATTTCAATTCAATTTCACAGAGTATATGAGATACTTATCTATTACAAGTTATAACTATCCAATTGATTGTGGGTGTTTGCCTTTCCACCCAACCATAGGCTATGCATGCTTAGTCACTTTAGTTGTAGGACACCACCATGCCAAGACATGATACCACCAAGGAGTCTCTCTCATATTTTCATGGAGATTGGAAGATGTAGGTTACTCTCCTTCATAACCTTATTGGTCAATATTCTCTCATACCCACCTAGCCCAAGCCTTCTTAAGGTTTATCAGATGCTCTCTTGAATCAAGCTCATGAACTTCTCATCTTAGGTTGGGATCTAGGCTTCTCAACTAACCCTGTAACCAAATTTTTCATGCGACTCATGTCTCTCTTCCCACAGCTTGGCCTTTCCCACACTTTCCTTCTCCTCCTCTTGTTTAGAACTCATCTGCACCCCTAATCCCCCCTTTGGAAGGTTCTCTATTAAGGTCCTAACCCGCACATAGGTAGATCAATGTATTCAGATGTAGTAAAGGTCAATATTAATAAGGCCTTTCAATAAAATAGAATAAGGTGGATGTAAGAAGACCTAATAGAAGCTCCCACTTCTAGAGGGATCTTCCTCTAGATGCTTCTCTTAATAGACATATTTAGTATAAATAAGGGTCAAGGGTATGAAAACCCTAGCTTGGAGATTATTGTAACAGAGCATTGCTCGACTGGAGGTTGCCCCCTTGAAGAGGCTTGTGAACATTGCTTTTTGAATCAAAGTGTTATTTCAGTTGTTGTTCTCATATTATTTATGTGTTATTGTGGATGATTATGCTGGTTATATTACTGTTATTCTGCCATTCCTAGCATTTTGTTTTTGTTCTGCGTATTTATTAGATCTTGTATCTTGCAAGTGGTATCAGAGCACTTTCCTTGGCATAAATTGTGGGTATTTTTTTTTAATGGTAGAGACGTATTCTGTGTCTTTAAGCCACGGAGATCTGTCATTACACACATAAACCCACAGTTGAGGGATTCATACACGTAGGAAATACAAGTGGTTCTTAAGAGCACATTTGTTGGCCACCCTTGTAACCCCTGTTGGTACCCCTTCAAGTGGTAGCGCATCAGACAACACCTGTGTACGGATCAACCTAGATTTCTTGAAGCCCTCTTTAGATAAACCTATCAGCCATCAGACTGCTATAGTGTCACCGAGAACAACACTCGGGAAGATACTCTCTAGTACCTGGGTAGTCGAGTAGTATGGCTAAGGGTACGGTCTATCCTCCTTAGTTAGTGCCATGAGATATTGGGCCGAGTACTACTATTGAACCCCACATGTATATCAGAGAGCTATAGCACAGGGAAAACCCTTGTCTGTAGAACCCTTGAATACCTAACCCTTGGGGAACATAAACAAATTAAACCAGCGAGATTTATTGTCGCGCATCTGTGTTCGGGTCACCACGTAAATACACATTTCTTTCTGGTTAAGAATTTGGGGATTTCAACACTGCAACATTCTTCATACCGAAGTATAACCCCACAGCTGTAAAAAAAAAAAAATCCAGAAATTTTTTCACCATTATTTGAGACCTATTCCATTAGATTCATCTATTCTCCCTTATCACATTCATCCATATCATTTTTTTGCAAACATTTATGACCCTAGCCGCTCCCTTTTCAGTTCACCCATCCTCATGGCCCATACCCGTAGCCAAGAATTGGAGACTCGCTTCAACACCTTGCAATCTAGTTTCCTCGAGACCCAACAAGAAGTGCAACAACCCAGTGCTACTATTGCCTCCTGTGATACATCCATCAATACCAGCATAAACACATTTGTAAATGCATCTGTGTAGTCTACAATGGAGGAAGTCAAACACCAACTGACCACCTAGCTTGAATCTGTCTTTGCATCACTCTACACCAAACTCAATATCCCTACCGATGACTCTTTTCTTGATGCACATACAAAGACTGAAGGTGAAACTTCTTCCCATTCCTTTCAGCCCCATCACTTTCAATGGGACATACACCTTCCGCGGGTGGATGTAACCAAATTTGATGGCTCAGACCCCACTGGTTGGGTCACCCAAATGGAACATTATTTTTCTCTCTACAACATTACAGATGACTTGGCCAAACTCTGGTATGGTGTTCTCCATCTAGATCAAGAACGCTGGCAATGGTGGCAATGGAGAAAAACTTCCCGTCAAGGGTATATTGCTTGGACCCAATTTGTGACTGAGTTTTATGAATGCTTTGACACTAACACCAACCATTTGGGCCATTTGATAAAATTGAAGAAATCAAGAACAGTAGAAGACTTCATAGCTGCATTTGAGCACCTGGATTTTCGAACAGAGGGCATGACTGATGCTTTCTTTCAAGAGTGTTTTATCAGTGGCCTCAAGGAGGATATTCGGGCCCATGTCCTCATGGATCGACCTACGACTTGGGTGGAGGCTACTAAAAAAGCTAAAGAAGCAAAACAAATTGTTTCCTCTCAAAATTGTAAGCCTTCCTTTATCCCTCAGCCTAAACCAGTAAACCCCACTACTCCCTCTGTCCCATTAAAGATCCAAAAATTGACCAAGGATGAAATGGCTAAATGCCAACTCAAAGGCCTCTGTTATAATTGTCATGACAAATATTTCCCAGGCCACAAATGTAAGGAACAAAAGATTTTTATGGCCATCTCTGAGGATATTCCGGAAGTGGATGTTGACACTCCCCTTGTGCTCAAGTCACCAGAAATCACTGACATAAACCCTCCCTCCAACCCTCCTAAAGTGGAACCGATCATTTCCGTCAATGCTCTCACTGGCTTCTCTTCCCCCCAAACCCTCAAGTTAATCGGTTACATCAAGCACCGAAAGGTCATCATTCTGGTTGATAGTGGCAGCACCCACAATTTTATTCATCGCCGCATTGCCCAAGAAACCCATTGCTACATCCATGCTATCAACAATTTCCAAATCATGATTGCCAATGGTGGTTCTATGAAATGTGGCGGGCACTGTGAAAATGTGTCTCCAAATCAGTGACTACCACCTAAAATCCCATATGTTTTCTATTGACATGGGAGGTTGCGACATTGTGTTGGGTGCGGAATGGCTAAGGACTTTGGGGCCCATTCTCATGGATTTTCAGAACTTAACCATGCAATTCGACCATGGAGGCCACCAATATAAATTCCAAGGAATCACTATTGGTTCACCTGAGGTCATCAGTTCTCATCGCATGGAAAAACTGCTCAAAAACGGTCATTCTGGTGTCATTGCCCAACTCCATGCCATACAAGCCACAGAGACAACCCCAATGCCCCAAGACCTCCAAGCCCTCCTTTCTAAACATGAATGGTATTTTCCACTCCCCAAGGACTCCCTCCTTCCCGCAGTGTTCATGATCATTCCATTCCCCTTGTCCCAAGAAGCATTCCCCCCAATATTCGTCCATATCGCCACCCCTTTGCACAAAAAAATGAAATTGAAAAAATGGTCCAGGAACTCCTTACTGCAGGCATCATCCGTCCTAGTATGAGCCCTTACTTGTCTCTGGTTGTCATGGTACTAAAGAAAGAAGGTTCTTGGAGAATGTGTCCTGACTTCCGTGCTCTCAACAAACTGACCATCAAAGACAAATTTCCCATTCCTGTCATTGATGACCTCCTAGATGAATTGAGTCGCACCCAATTCTTTAACAAACTTGATCTTCACTCGGGCTATCACCAGATATGTATGAAAGAGGCCGACATTCCCAAGACCGCCTTTCACACTCATGAGGGCCACTATGAGTTTTTGGTCATGCCCTTTGTCTTGTGTAACACCCCCTCCACCTTCCAGAGCCTCATGAACCATGTTTTCCACCCTTTTCTCCATCATTTTGTCTTAGTTTTCTTTGATGATATCCTCATCTATAGAAAAACCTGGACATACCATCTTACTCATGTGGATCAAGTTCTCCAACTATTCTCTCAGCACCAACTTTTCTTGAAACAGTCCAAATGTGCTTTTGGTGCCTCAGAAGTAAAATACTTGGGTCATCTGGTGGGAAAGGATGGCATCACGGTGGACCCAAAAAATATTGAAGTTATGTAAGAATGGCCACACCCAAAAACTCTCAAAATATTGCATGGATTTTTGGGCCTAACAGGGTATTATTGAAAGTTCGTTAATAACTACGGAAATATTGCAACACCTCTCACGGCTCTCCTAAAAAAGAACTCTTTCACTTGGACTCCAGCAGTTGCTTAATATTTTCAAACCTTGAATATGGCCATGTGCACCACTTCGGTTTTGGCCCTTGCTGATTTCACAAAGACCTTTGTGTTAGAATGTGATGCTTCAGGGAAAGGAATTGGCTTTGTACTTATGCAAGAGGGTCGACCTTTGGCCTTCACCAGCAAGCAACTGTCTGAAAGGAATCTGGGCAAACCCATTTATGAAAAATAAATGTTGGCGATTTTGCATGCCGTTGAGATATGGTGTCCTTATCTCTTGGGGCAACGCTTCCAAATTAAGACCGACCATCAAAGCCTCAAGTACTTTTTGGAACAACGCATTTCCTCCCAGGAGCAACAAAAATGGGTGACTAAGCTCTTT
>JZKD02S1717612.1:53519-71288 GCA_000966675.3 Picea glauca
TTTTTTCTCTTTTCTTCATTGTACCCGATTGGATCCAAGCTATGTGCCAAGAATGGCTTCAAGATCCCAAAAGTTTTCATCTGATTCAGCAACTGCAGTACAAGGATCCAGATCCCCCAGGGTACTCCTGGCTCTAGGATGAGCTTCGATACAAAGGTCGCTTGTATTTAAGTAAACAATCCAAGCTCAAATCCACGATACTTTCTGAGCTTCATGCTACACCCACAGTGGGGCACTCAGGGTTCACCAAAACATATGATTGAGTCAAACATTCTTTTTTCTGGGATGGTATGAAACAATACATCCATAATTTTGTCGCTGAATGTGAGGTGTGTCAACACAACAAGGGAGAAATAGTCAAATATCCAGGAACCCTCCAACCGCTTCTGATTCCCCCTGTTATTTGGAAGGATATCTCTATGGAATTTATTACATGCTTACCCAAATTGGGAAATAAATCAGTCATAATGGTGGTGGTGGATCGCATTTCCAAGTATGATCATTTTCGAACTCTTCACCACCCATTTACTGCATCCACGGTGGCTCAAAGTTTCATGGACCAGGTCTTCAAGCTTCATGGCATGCCGCACTCTATTTTTTCTGATCGTGACCCAACTTTCATAAGAAATTTTTGGCAAGAACTGTTTAAGCTACAAGGCACACAATTGCATCTCATATCAGCTTATCATCCCCAGACGAATGGTCAAACGGAATTTGTCAACAAGTGTTTGGAAACACATCTGAGGTGATTTTCCTCTTAAAAATAACACCAGTGGGCTCAATGGTTACCCCTCGTCGAATGGTGGTACAACACTACATACCATACAACCACTCACATGACTCCTTTTGAAGCAGTATATGGACAGAAGACACCTTCAGTTCTCTCATACTTACCAGGTACCTTGAAGGTCTAGGCGGTTGACCAAACACTTACAGTCCGAGAGGATATCCTTCATACCCTTAAAGAGAACTTGGTCATGGTATAGAATCGAATGAAGCAGTAAGTAGATCAAGGTCGCTTCGAACGTCAATTTGCAGAAGGGGATCAAGTGTTTCTAAGAATGCAACCATATAAGCAAACTTCCCTCAAGGTTGAGCATTGTCAAAAGCTAGCACCCAAATTTTATGGTCCTTACACAGTTTTCAAGCATGTGGGACAAGTCACATATCAGTTAGCTCTGCCCAGTTAGTCGAAGCTACATCCTGTTTTTCATGTTTCATGCTTGAAGAAGGTGATTGGAACCAGGTGCCAAATTCAAACCAACCTTCCAGAGTTAGTTTAAGAAGGATCCATTTGGCTACAACCAGAAGCAGTTTTGGACCAGCGTGAGCGTCGCCTGCATCAAAGAACCATCAAGGAAGTGCTAGTACAGTGGAAAGATATGACTCTAGCAGATGCCACATGGCAACCAGCTACCATTCTGCATCAGTTTCCACATCTCAAGCCTTGAGGACAAGGCCATTTTTAAGGGGGCAGACATGTTAAGGTCCTAACCCACACATAGGTAGATCAATGTATTCGGATGTAATAAAGGTCAATATTAATAATGCCTTTCAATAAAATAGAATAAGGTGGATGTAAGAGGACCTAATAGAAGCTTTCGCTTCTAGAAGGATCTTCCTCTAGATGCTTCTCTTAATAGACATATTTAGTATAAATAAGGGTCTAGGGTATGAAAACCCTATCTTGGATATTATTGTAACAGAGCGTTGCTCGACTGGAGGTTACCCCCTCGAAGAGGCCTGTGAACATTGCTTTCTGAATCAAAGTGTTATTTCAGTTGTTTTTCTCATATTATTTATGTGTTATTGTGGATGATTATGATGGTTATATTACTATTATTCTTCCATTCCTAGCATTTTATTTATGTTCTGCGTATTTATTAGATCTGGTATCTTGCATTCTCGAACTCAACCCTATTTTTTCCTTCCATTAGAAGGAAGCTCGTGGGTCAATCTTGGGGATCCTTAGTCACATTTGATTATATCCTTTATCTGGAAGTATATTTCAATTCAATCCATCTCCCCATACTTCCATTCGTTGAGGGTGGTTGGTTTCTCAACCACCATCCCTTCCTCATTAACTGATTTTCCTTGCAATCAAAGATAATGTAAACACCATAATATTTCCAATTCAAATATCTCAGCAAGGAGGGTTGGGTCATCTTATCAGGATGAAATCCATATAAAAGATTCCTCACTCTTCCCTCTAGTGGTATCATGGCCAATACTTTTAAGGCTTCACCCCATAGTCATCTAATTGGCATTTTCAATTAAAATAATAAAACATTTACAATATTTACTCACATGGAAATCATAACTATTATTAGTTAAATATAATAAGGGTTTAAAAAGGGGTTGTTAATGCATCCATAGTAGAATTATTTGTTTCCTTCTTATTTGGTATCAAGGTTTTTCATTTTCGATACCCTCACAGTCATTTTGTGGTCAGATGACTGCTAAGGACCTCAATATCAATTTTATGGGCAACTAGTGGATTTATGTTTTGACCCCTTTTTCTTGTTGGCCTCTCACACTTCATTTTTCATAGAGTAGTAGAAACCATTTCTTCTTGGGTTGGTGGAGGAATCACTATTGCTCGAGGTGGTGTTGGAAGTGCAGTGATTGAGCTTCACTAAGCTCAAGTGGTGGTTGAATAATGTCATTCCCGGTGTGTCCATTCTTCTACAAGGCCTGTTAAATGATTAATTTGATTAGGTCATGGTGTGTGACATCATCTCTGGAGGCTTTGTCCCTTCTCACCAGTGTTTCCATCGTTTGCAGAGTGTGAAAGAGGAAATATTAAATGTTAATAAGGCTTTCATGCCTAATATGGTCAAGGAGTCTGATATTTGGTAGGTGGATGGTAGTGTAGTATCCCTCGTTGGTAATGTAGGATTGAAAAAATAGGGTTTTGTCCGACCAAGGGTGTTGTAAGGCCCATTGATAAAAACCCATGTCTCGCTTAACCAAAGCTTCTCCTACTTCAAGAAATTGTCGGATAACATCTGGCTATGGAGTTCACCGAATGTATCAACATTCGCTTGTTTTTGGTAACCCAGTTGCTTTGACCACTGCTTCCTATATTAATTCAACCTCAATATCATCCACTATGGTTTTTTCACCTCTGATATTGATGGAGAACACAAGGTAATCCTATCAGCATACCCCTGCAACTTTTGAATGTAGTCAATTCATCCTACTTGTTGGAACATTTGTCAAATATCATTGTATGCTTCAAGTAATAGGGGTTCAATAGGCTCTCTTCCTATCAGTTCTCCTCCCATGGTATTCCTTTGTCTACTAATCAACGACTGTAAATTACACTTGAACTGTTATAGAATTAGGTAGAGGATCTAAGAGTTGTAGTAATGGGAATGGAAATAGTGGTGAAGCGTGTCAGATAATGAAATGACAGTTGCAATGAATAGTAATAATTCCACTTTAAATGAATTATTTCAGTTTCTCATTAGAATTTATACCTTTCTTCACTTACCTCAACAAAGTGTGTGGTGGTGGTGTGTCTGCGTTATTTTCTGACCCATCATCGATGGAGTCACAATAGTGGAAGTCATGTGTCATGAATGTGACAGAACTAGAGTTGCAACGTTGTGGAAGTGAAATAATAGTAGACTTTCAACATATTTAAAATGTATTCTATGGAAATATTCATATGTTGTGATCATGATTTGCAACATCTGGGGAATTCGAGAAAGAGAAAGTTTCCTAGGAACTATAGCAACAGGGGAGTTAGGGAAAGGGAAAATTGTGTAGGAAATGCAACAACAGAAAAAGGAAAGGGAAATTTGTGCAATTCGATTCCGAGATGGTAGCGATGACGAGAGAAAAAAATAACAACAACTCATTTACAATAAGAGTTCCATGTGACGTCGTAGCAACATGAGCTATGACAATGGAGCTGCAACATTGAGAGTTGTGACGACCTATGGTGTGATCAATAAATAAGATGAAAACTGGAAGTGTGCAATGGAGTTGTGGTCACCTTAGTAATGGGAAGAAGGAGATGAAAAAGGGAACATGGTTTCAAGTGAAATTGCAGCTCAAGAAAAGGGAATTTTGAAATGGATAATGGGACTATTAGTGGGAAATAGTTATGCAGTAAGAAGTGCGGCAAACAAAATTGCAAACAAAAGAGTTGTGGCAACAAGAACTATAACAATCAGAGTTGTAGCAATAGGGACTGCAACAACATTGTTCTCCTCTGCATATCCTGAAAAATAAAATAATTAGAAAACATTTTTTTTAGAAAGGTCCTAATGTAATCGTCTCAAAACTAGGAAGTTCCCCTCTTAAAAAATTATTATTATTATTATTATTTTATTTTATTTTATTTTACTTGAATCCCTTTTTTTTTAATCATTTCTTTTCTGAAAGCAAGAACAAAATCGGTCACCCAGCAAACGTTTCCCCTTTGTGTACAATCTCCAAGTCATTATCAGGGAATCCACTAGTAACTTTATTCAAAAAGGATTCTTTGGACAAGGGTTTATGATAGAGATGAAACATGTTTCCATTATCCATCAAAGGAATTGTATATGCATCTATGGTATGTATTTTGATAGATCTTCTATCATATACTATATCAATCTCGTATGGACAGAGCCATATGGTGCATAACTTCCCTTGGAATTCCTTGAAATTGGAGTCGAATAATAAATCCCAGTCTCCAGCTTTAAGTTTATTCTTCTTAATGAAGGTGTCGTGCCATTAGGCTCATTGATGTTGAATCACTTTTGTGCAGTGGAGGGCATCCTAATGAAGTTCATCTAATTCATTTAGTTGAAGTAGCCTCTATTGTTGATCTTTGATTAAATCCATTCCCAATTGTAGGGTTGTTCTTAGTGTTTGGATCTTTGTCTCAATCAGAAGAATTAACCTCTTTCCATACACTAACTCATACAGAGTGCAGTCGATATAAATTATCCATGTCATCCTATAGGCCCATAGGGATTTAGGTAACCTCTCAACCCAATCCTTAAGATGTAATCTAACAGTTTTGGTGATGATGGTATCAAGGATCTTATTTGTTCCTTATACCTATTTGTTTTCATGTGGGTGATATGGAGTGGTAACCCTATTTTTTATCATTATTTATCCATCAAATCCCTAAGTAGCCTAGAATTGAACTACATTCCTCCATCTGTGACAATCTCCTGGGGTGTTCCAAATATGGTGAAGATATCTCCATGAATAAATTTCATCAGTGCTTGCTCTGTCACAACTGGGAGTGCTTTAGCTTCCATCCATTTTGTCACATAATATGTACACACAAGGATGTAAGAGTTATGATGGGAGGTAGGGTTGATTGGCCCCACGAAGTCTAGGGATAAGTTTTGTAAGGGTTCTTATATTATTTGTGGTTGTATCAACATCTCATCTAATTGCAAGGGTCATCCCATGCACTAGAAGTTGTCACATAATTTGACATATTCCTTAGCATCATTGAAGATTTTGGGACAATAGTACCCTTGGTGTAGTATCTTATACCAAGTCTCCTTATTTGCAAAATGGCCTCCACATGGGTTGCCATGGAAAGATTTTAAAATCTCATGCATCTCATCATCTCGGACACATCGCCTGATGATAAAGTCCAGACCTATGTGAAAGAGACAGTCATCAATCCAAGAGAATCTCCAACTCTGTTTAATGGCATTCTATTTTTATTTTGGAGATAGATGTTGTGGTAACCTACCTATATCCAAATAGTTAGCAATATTTACAAAACACAAAGTGTTAGTAGAAATCGCAAACAAGTGTTCGTCGGGAAAATAATCTTCTATCAGTGGCTCATTTTCGTTAGATGTAGCTCTATGAAGGAAATTAGCCACTACATTGTCTTTCCCTTGTTTATCTAGGATGGTAGTATCAAATTCTTGCAATAAAAGTAACCACCTAGTGACTTTGTCATTAGTAATGGGTTTTTTCATTAACTACTTAATGGAAATATGATCAACATGGAATATTATTTTATAGACCATAATGTAATGTCAAAACTTGTTAATATATTGTATTACTACAAAACATTCCTTCTCCATTACCATATAGTTTAACCATACGGGCAAAAGATTATTGATGATATAATACATTGTATATGGATCCTTTCCTTCTTGTTGACCTAGGACAACTCCAATGGAGGTATCAGAAGCATCTGTAGAGATGTGGAACGTGAGGGACCAATCCGGACCTCGTAAGATAGGAGCTTAAGACACTTTAATATTCAATTCATCTAGTGCATGATGGCATGTATCTGTCCATAAAAATTCACAATATTTTGTCAATAAGGCAAATAACAAATGAGAAATTTGTGAATATTTTTGATTGAAATGATGATAAGAAACAATATATCCTATGAAGATTCGTAATTTTTTTTTGCGAAGTTGGAGTAAGAAAATCTAGTATTACCTTGATCTTTGCAGGATCCACATGAATTCCTTTTGCTAAAATTTGATTCCATAATACAATACCTCTAGTTAACATTATCTGGAATTTTTCATTACTAAGAGGAACATGAGCTTCCTTACAGTGTATTAGGGTCTTTTCTAAATTGTTTAATTCCTGATTAAATTCATCACCATAGGTTGTGAAGTCATCCATATATATTTCTACACGATCATGTATTAGATCAAAAAATATAACTATAACAACTCTCTCAAAGGTGGTAGGTGCATTAAAGATTCCAAATGGTAGAACACAATAAGATAATGTACCTCATGGACAAGTAAATGTTGTTTTATCTTGGTCTTCTGATGTAATATGGATTTGATTATAGCCATTGAACCATCAAGAAAAAAAAATTATATCTTTCATGCTAATGTGTCAAGGACCTGGTCAATAAAGGGAAGAGGGAAATGGTATTTTTGTGTAGCCTTGTTAAGTTCACTAAATTATGTGCAAATTCTCCATGTATTCCCCTTTTTTAGGTACAATGATAAGAGGGGAAACCCACTAAATATCAGATATGGGATAAATGAAGCCAACACTAAAGAACTTTTCTAACTCAACTTTGACTATGTCTTTCACTGTTGGATTCAACCTACATTGAGGTTGGAGGATGGGTCAAGATCCTTTCTTGATATAGATGTGGTGTGTGCATAGTTCAAGATGGATTCCCTTCATGTTAGTGTAACTCCAAGAAAATGCATCAAATTATTTTTGTAATACTTGTATCATTCACACATTTTGTTGTTCGTTGAGCCCTCGGTTAATTTCCAAGGTTTTTCTAGGGGCAATTTATGTAGTTTCTAAAGGGGAATATTCATATTGTTTTGGTACTTCATGTTCTACAAGAGGGGTATATGCTATAGCGAGAGAATATTGAGCCTCTAGATGAATGATTTGGTCAAGGATGAGTGAGTTGTTTGAGGAGGATGAGGCTATGAAATTATTGATTTCTTCATCTCTTGTTTTCTCCCTAATGTATAAATATTGGTCTATGGAGAGGACTTGATGAGTCTCTTCATCGTCATCGCTATATTATCATTTAACCCAAAGTGGTGGGTCCAAATATATATTAGGTTAAGAAGAAGGATAGAGGCTTAATTTTTTCGTTGAACACCCATGAGAGATAGTGATCTTTCCTGATCTACAACCAATATAAGCATCAGTCATGGCCAACCATGGTTTCCCCAAAATTAAAGGATACCCTCCCAAAGAGGTCTTGGGCTATAGGACCATAAAATATGTCGGATATTCCCATGAATATATAGAGATTACTACATCTTCCAAGATACCTTCTAGATTAATGGTTGATATGTCGGCTAGTTGAAGGATAGTGGGGATTTCTCTAAGACTTGTGAGTCCTAAAGCTTGCATGGTCTCTCCTATCATCACATTAATGGTAGCTCCTAAGTCGATTAATATGTTAATAATTATGGTATTGTTAATTTTCACATTAACAAAAGGACTACCAAGATCATAGTATTTAGCTACAATAATTCCCCCCATCATTAGGTCAAACAGTTTTCCCATGACATGCACAGTTTGAGGTTCTTTTGTTTTCTATTGGGTTTCTGAATACACAATTCCTATACCATTTTTGAATAAATAGGTACATATTTAATGGCTTGAAAAAGAACTATTTTCACACACACATTTTTTATCTCTCCTAAGAAATCAAATTCAAGTTGAGTTCAAGGCTTCTCTAGGATTAACCTTTCAGGATAGGGTGGGTTTTGAAAATGAGAGTGGGCATTGTTATTTTTTTAAGTTTATTGAGATTGTACTTGTTCTGACTCCTTATTTTAAATATCCTCATTAATATCTTCAATAATAATAGGAGGTTGGTATTTGGTTATTGTTCTCCAATATTGAAGGTGAATATCATTATAGTATAGATAGGAGATTGAATAGGTAGGGAAGGTAGCAAGTCTAGCATCTTGCATCGATTGGCGTAGCCCTCCATTATTGGAGTTAGGAATGGGTGGTGCAGGAATTTGTTGTCAAAGGGGTGTGGAAGAGGATGCTTTCATTTGAGTAGGGGTAAGAAGTTGCATGGGTGGTTGTGCCATAAGTTGTTGAGGACCTCCTAGAGTGTTTCTCCACCCCTGTTGCCATAACTTGTTTGGGGGAGGAGCAAATACCCATTGTTTTGTTGGAATAACCCATGGTTGAGAAACATTACACAGAAGGGCTATTCCATTGTGAATTAAAGTATTGATATTGGTCTTGAATCATACCTTGAGGTATGGGTCACCATGATACTTTTTGCGCAACAAAGCATAATTGCTATGGTTCTTCATCCTTCTTATAGATAGCCTTTAGTCCAATTAAGGAAGGGAAGTTACAAGTGTCATGAATATCATTGAAGACTCCACAAAATTGAATCTGATCCAGCAGAAATTCCTTCCATGGGTGCTTTTCTCTAAATTTTGGGAAAAATATGACCAACATTTTTCTTCCTTCTATCTTCCTCGTCTGCAAGGTATCTAATTGAGAACTTAAGTTGTTAAGCAGATTGGTCTTAAATTTTTCCAGCATGTTCTTGATATCTTCCCTTGTAACACCACCACCAGTATTCTTGTTAGTTCTTGCTAAGATGTCTCTTGGTCCTATGCCTATCTTTGATGTACCTATGGAATGTCTGCGAAAAAATTCTATGATGGTATCATATTCCAACTGACACACATCTCCTTCACTCATCAAGTTAATTAGTTCTATAAATTCATATTGAATTCCCTTTAAGACAAAGACTCTTTGATTCTCACCTGGAGCCAAGTACATGTGCCTCACCCTTTGTATATTATAAAGGAATATTTATACATAGTATTCAAGGCTCCCATATTCATGTTGTGTCATCATGAATACCTCCTATATTCTTTCATTATCCTTGCAATAATCTTGGTATTTCTCCATGAATTTATTGGTAATTTCATCCCATGTGTGGATATTGTTCTTGCCAAGGCCCATGAATCACTGTAATGATTTATCCTTAAGCGTTGCAATAAAAATATTTAATTTGTGATCATCCAACACATATTCATAATCCTAATGTTCCCAAGTGATTCTGCTAGGAAACTTGGGTTATTTTCTGACCTTTTTTGTTTGTTTATGCATATTTTTCTTCAAGAAGTTGCGCTCTGGGTGTTTTGTGATGCATGTATAGAATATATTTTGGAGAAGGAAATGTTTGGGTAAGATTCGAAATAAAGTGTAACAAATGAGGCATAATGCACCAAGGAAGAATCACGTGGCGGGAACAAAGGAAAAGAAGCACGACAAAAATGTGGATTAGCACACGAAAGTAGTTAGAATGTGGACAAGTTGAGTTCACTTAGGATTAGGTTTTTGGATTATGATGTAATGGTTTTTACCCACTTTGGTAATATAAATAGAGGATGTATGAGGTATTTAGGAGTATCATTTTATCACTTTGGTATGAGAACAATAATTTGAGCACCTTTTTGAGTTTGGAATCGAAGTATATGTTTGTTGAATAGTTACGGAGCTCAGGTGGAGTCAGATGGATTATAACTGAGGGTCAGGTCGCAAGTTGTGGATCTTGGTGTGACTTTGGTATGCCTCACTTATGTGCATTCTAAATGATGTAATGTGCGAAACATGTAACTTTTGATGAAGAATAATAAATAAGAAGAAGATATTTGTGGATGTAGCCTAGGGGGGTGAACCATGGTAAAACATGGTGTTCCTATTTGTGTTTTCTTTGATGTGTTTTATGATTCATAACGAATAAATCTATTGAGGTTTATTCAAATTACGCAATAGAATAGTGTGATTTCTTTTGTAGAATGAATTTTATTAAATCAATAGAATAATAGATCTGGGGAATGATGGTATGGTAGAATGAATGTTGAAGTAGAAGAATCATAATATGCCTAACATTACCATGAGTTCCATCCCTTCCATGATTGCAGACACTTGGGTCATGCAATCACCCATAAGCCATATCAGGTGATACTTCGTTGTTCACTCTGTGCGCAGTGTTTCCTTTCAGTTTACTAAAGGGGTCGATGGTTTCTAGGGTTTTTTTGGACAACTAAGGTAGAACCTGGGTCAACACATACTTCCAACAAATGGTTTTGTTTCCGATTGGAACTCAGTAGATCAGATTGGGGGGGATTTAATGAAGAGAATGCAGTGGTAGAAGGGAATGTTAAGGCCATGGAAACCTACAAGGCAATATATTGAAAGATGGCTAGAGACAAAGAAACTTGAGTTTGCGTAGAAAGATAATAGAAGATCTAGGTATACAACACACCAGTAAATGTAGAGGTAGTATGTGTTTGTTGATTTGCATGAGGCATATTTCTATTATTTTCCAGAGTTATTACATGAGTGGTTATTGAGGTTGAATGATACTCATCCAACTAATTAGATAAGTCCAGTAGAGTGGATTGTTGAGAACATTGCACAATTGGAAAGGGTTAATAATAAATTCACATGTGCAGTGGATTTTTGGTTAGAAAATATTAATGTAGGGTTTATTACTGAATTTACAGTTGATACAACAAAGTCATATACTATTGAAGACTAGGAATTCTTGAAGGGACCAATAGGGTGGTATATTAGGTCACTTCACATATCGATAAAGATATTATTGCATGATAAATGCATGATGACCATGGAATCATACAATTAAATAACTCTGCGCACATGGGGGAGATGGGGGAAGCACTAAGGAATATTTGAGATATGGAGAGGGCTCTAGACGGAGGCTAGAAGAAGGAAGCAATGGACCCTATAATGATGGATGAGGAACAGATCAGGGAAATAATAATGAAAGCAGTGACACACAGTAGATGACCCTACTAGTATAACATCAATAATAAGAAGAGGTCAGTAGTTGAGCGAGAGGGCTTGGACAGTGATGAGGAAGAGGTAGAGGATATTCATAGGGAAGATTGAGGAAATATTGTGTGCCATATATGAGAGGAAAACCAAAGGATGGGGGTCCAGTGCAGAAGAAGGCTCTCCATTCCAGATCTGAATTAGTGTGGAACCCACAACCCCATGTGCAACTAAGATATTTGAAGAAGAAAAAGGGGTTAACTAGCAAGTGATTAATCATAGAAGTATTTTTACAGGATGAGGTTCCAGTGGAAATTGAAGCAGAAGTGTAAGTTCAACAAGTAGAAGTTAAGTATCTACATCGCGCGAAGGTGGTAGTACAAAAAAAATCATAATGACAGGATAATATCCAACTATTCGGTCACTAGAGTTCCGGGAAGAAGGGTCATAGGACCCAGAAAACAATTTTTTTACTTGTGAGAAGATATGGGCATATAAGAAGATTACAGATGAAGACACAAAGTTTGCCCAGTTGTAAATCACATTCAGAGACCATGAATTGGATTGGTATATGAGTCTCGTAGTAAATAACCCAATAGGGGAACCTACAATTGTCATAGAGGTGAAGAGGAAATTAATAAATGAATTTTAGAAACCAAGTTCAGAGGATCATTTTATGAACAAGATGATCGAGTTGAAACAAAATCCAGGAGATTCAGTGTGGGAAGTTGACTAGAATTTCAAAATGTTAAAAGGTAAGTTGAAGTTCCATATTAATGATATGCAACATAGACATTTATTTGTTAAATATTTATTTCCACACTTGAAGTATCCTTTTAGGCAACATAAATTCCAGAGTCAGGTTGAGGCCTTACAAGAATCTTTGTAGTTAGAGGAAAATAATTATAAGCATATAGATCTCGTTGTAGAAGAGCTGAGAGAATATCTAAAGAACCTTACATTTCCGTTGAATTAGAATAAAGGTAAGGACAAAACAGAAGATGTTTGGTGCACATTTTGGAGAACAAAATGTCATCATAAGAATGAGTGTCCAAACTTTGTGAAGTATATAGGAATAGGGAAAAACACATGGACATGACCCCTATCACTGTCCCATGATGCAGAAGTATCAAAAATTACCAAAGAGTACATTTTGTAATTTTTTCAAGTCAGTTGGACATGAAGACAAGAATTGTAGAACCTTGCACGTGATGAAGGAGAGCACATCATATGCATATAGGGTGCATGGTGAACTAATGACAACATAACCTGCGCAGCAGTCATAGTATAACAATGTGCATTAGTTTGCATCACCACCATAGTACAATAACATGCAATTGTTTAGAGCATCACTGCAGTATAACAATGTGCAGTAGTGTGCAGAACCACCACAATACAATAATGCGCAACCATAGTCTAATCAAGGACCAAAGTACAATACATCGTGTAGATAAAATTAGGGAAACAGAGGAGGCTTCATAGGAGGAGGTCATGGAGGAATAGGATTTGGAGGAGGGAGAGAACATGTAGTTTTCCACAACTATCAAAAACCCATACACTATGGAAGAGATTTTCTATTTCCACCTGCGAAATGTATGTATTGTTGCGTAGCATACCATGAGACAGAAGACTGACCAACACTTCTGGTAAGGATACAAGATAAAAGGAACCAAAACAACCAAAATATCCAATGAATTTCTATAGAAAACAGAGAAGAGAATGAGAAGAACACAAACATAGTTACTAGACATGGAGAAACGACAAGATATGATGCAACAAAGAAGAAATAGGATGTACACCAGTGGGTAAGGAAGAATATAGAACCTGAATAGAAGTTTGATGTGTGCAAAGGGAAGGAGACATTCAAAGAATCTAGCCAAGAGATTATAAAACAAAACATTGTGTCAACTTCAGGAACAAATCCAGTAGACAATATACCAGTGTATGACATGCCTCCATTATTTGATTAGACTAATAGAGAGAAGCCATCAAAACAAGTAAGTAATATAAGAAATTTTTTGGGGTCTTGTGTGAAGTTGTTGAATGACAAAAATTATTTACAAATATTATAGTGTTTGTTAGAGAACTGTAATTTTGGAGAAGAAATGAAATTATAACATAAGAGGGTCAATCAAGTTCGTAAGAGAAGAAGAAAAAGTAGAAAATTCAAGTTGAATGCAAACATTGGAGATTTCAATATGGGTGATATCGTACTAGACTTAAGGTCTGAAGTAGATATCTTTCCTAAAAATACATGGGAAGATATGGGAGAACCTACATTGGGATTCTCACCTATTCAGTTGAAGTTGGAAAATTAGCATAGAGTGGTGCCAATTGGTATATTGAAGGAGATACCAGTAGATCTAAATGGAGTGTGCAACATGGAAGACTTTAAGGTCATTGACATAGTAGATAATACTTCACCATATCCCACATTATTGGATCTCGATTGGGATTTTAATAACCATGAAATTATGAATTCAAAGACAAGGAGTATGATCTTTAAATATGGAGAATATTGAGTTATTAAACCATTGGATCCCTCGGAAGGAAGAAGGTATGTGGAACCTGCAATGGAAAATTTTATTACAGAAGGCACAAATAAATTGTATAGAACCACCGTGCGTGAAGAGGATTATATCAACGCAACTATAGATGGAATGTTGAGTTGGAGGAGTATTAGTTCTTGTGCTTTAGAATCTGACATAGGATTGGAGAACTGGAAACAACAATTACATGAATTATCCACCTGAAGATGTGCCAGAATGATGCACGTGATAAGATATAGTAGAAAATCAAATATTTCCAGTATTAGATATTGCTTTGAAAGATACACCTTCTTGTTGGTGGGGAAAACATAAGGAGAATATTAATAATTAGTTTTAGTGAAAAAGGTTACTACGCATTAGATTTGGTGCAAAGAAGGAGAATGGAATATTGGATAAATATGATGGATTTGGACAACCCAGAAAACACATAGATATGTGCATGGTTCAATGGAGATTAGTACCACTAAAATAATGGCCACACCATTTTATTTACACATTAGAAGTCATTCCAAAGAAATGGTACATAGAATAGGAACAACAGAGGGAAACTACAAATTGGGAAGAGATACAACAAATTTTTTTGATTACAATTCTCTTTTAGCATGAAAGTCCAAAGATAGATACAACACCAAAAGTAGTAAGAGACAATATCTTCGAAGAACATGATGTGGAAATTATCCCAACATATCATCCTAGACAGACAGTTCGACAGTTGCTACATTGTTATCATCTCGCAAAAGAAGAAGACCCAATAGAGGAAAACTGGCACAATATCCATATCCCAGAAGTGGAAGGAGTGAAAGAGGTAGAAGGTCCAAATCTAGATTTAGAATATTATGTTGTACCATTAAAGATCAAGAAGGTAAATATTGGAAGTATAGAAAACCCAAAGATTGCAAGCATTGGATATTATTGGGATAATCAGACAATAGAAAGAGTTAAAGAGTTATTGCATGAGTACAGTAATTTGTGTTGGCCCTTGACCAAGTTTTGGAGATCCTTGGTCAGGTTTGACCTATTTTGTGACTTCGAAAGGTTGTCAAAGGTGGAGCGCAAGTCGAAGCAGAGATCGCAGGATATCAGCCCTTTGTTTAGGGCTTTTTGGGTTTTGGGCTTATGTAACGGGTATGGAGATGGAGGCCCATGAGTTTACCCATGTTTAGGCTCTTTTGTAATGTATAAATAGATGTCTAGGAAATGTAAGAGGCGAAAACATAGGCATCTGTGTGATGTTGCGCTAAGTGTGAGTAATGGTTTTGAATGCATTATGCATGCTATGTTGTACACTTGTTGAACCAAGTGCAAGTGGATGTGAGAGGCTTGTGTAGGGCTTTTTGTTGTAACCTAACTTGGGGAGGGAGGATCTGGAAAAGTGCACGCAGATCTCCTATCCTATGTGGACTAGGACCTTGTGGCTCTATGCATGTAGATGATTGACAGAAGACAATAAAGAAGAAGAAGAGTTGGTGGACGTAGCCCCAGGCTGGGGGTGAACCATGTATATCCTGTGTTGTGGTTTCTTTGTGCATTATGGTTGTTTTATGTTTCATATGATTAATGCTTATTGCAATGATGTATGCTTAGATTAATACGATAGCTTAATACCTAATGATGTGAATAAGATGCTATATTTGATCTATGTTGATGAACTTAGTGCTTGAATGTGTTGAATCTTGTTGAATACTGCGTTGCATTGTAATTGGGATTTATCTGCATTGTAGACAAAGGCTAAGTACTAATGAATGACAACCGCTAAGTTCTCTATTAAGGTGTTGTAATCAGATATATGTGTCCCATCTAGGTTGTAGACATCTGAGTCCTGCAACCACCCCTGCCTCTACCTCTGGTGAGACTTCATCTCCTTCGCAGGTGTTGATGAAAGGGTCAGTAGTTAGGATTTTGTTGGTGCATTGTTGAAGCGTTGAACCCTGGGTATACCCCTATTCCAACAAATGGTTCCGTTGTCGGGACCTGAAACTGTGATTGTTGGGAACTAAAGAAAAGAAAGAAAGCTCTGTGCATACATCTATTGCTTTAGTGTGCAATACTCTACTTGACTTATGAAGCTCTGTGCTAAGAGAGGAGGCAAATTGGAAGAAAAGAGGTAAGATCTGAAATCTTTGTGCTCTAATAATGGTAAGAATAGTGAAAATTATTTATTGAAGAGATAAGATCTGAAATATTTGTGCTCTATTAAAGGTAAGATAGGTGGAAATTTTTTTTTCAAAAGTATGGATCTACGCAAGTTTGATCAATTTTGTCCTAGTCTGAAAACTAGGGTACAACTAGAAGAAAGAAGATTTGATATGAGTAGATCTCATAGAAATTATGAAAGATATGTTATTCCTATGCATAGAAATAATGTTTGGACTAACAAATGGATGCAGGATCCTAGGAAGAATTTTGTGCAGGTTAGCCACCATGATCCTAGTGCGCAATACAAGAAAGGTTGGGGATCATTTAAGAGAAACAAAGGATTAAATCATTGTTACAGTTGCAGAAGACCGGGACACCTTGCTAAGGAATTCCTTAGTAGAATACCTAGTTATCTTTGTATCTATGGACCATGATGTTCTGGATTTCCCTAGAATGATTTCTAAGGTTGAAAGAATGAATATGAGACAAGAAAACCCTGAGGAAGGCCAAGAAACTGACACCATGGAAGAACCCCAGAAAGAATCAGAGACTGTATTAGTACAAATGAAAGAAACCCTGAATGATCACATAGATATCAACTTATCAGAGATCTTCAAAAAGAAAGAGTGCATAGAAACAAGAATAGGATACTTCAACATAAACTGTGTCCTGGATGAGGAAACACGGGTGAATATTATGATAGAAATAACTTGGGAAATTTTATGAAATTCTGCTATGATTCCTTCATTGGGAGGAATAGGATTATTTAGAGGAAAGATGATATCCCTATGTGGAATACTTACCCAAACACCTATTAGTTCTCATGGCACTTCGATATAAGAAGAATTTGAGGTTGTTAAATTTATTTAGAATAGTGCCCCATTTTCTATACTACTAAGAAAACCTGGATTGAGAAAGATCAAACCAAAAGAAAAGAAGAGAAATCTCTAGATCATAAAAAGAAATAACTAAGAAACTTAATGGCTAAGAGAATAGCACACTTACTAGAAGAATAAGAAAACCAGTTGAAGCTACTGAGGACCAGAAATCTGGATGTCGAAGTTGAAAGAACACAATAAGATTTGAAACACTTGTCTGTACAAGAGAGTAGAGAACCTACCCCAGACAGTGAATAAGTAAAGACCATCACTAACATGAAGTTACTATGCCAAGAGGAGATAAGAATAGGAATGGAGAGAGGAATACTGAGACATAGATCACAGGGAAGAAGGCTAGAAAGCTCAACAAGAAGAAAGCAAAGTTAGAGAAATTACAGGAAGTTCCAGAGAAGACCTCGCAGCAGGAAGGTCTCTAGAAATTGAACTTCGTCAGAATATCAGAGCAGCTCAGATTAGCACTTCATCATGGCGGAGCGATATGACCATTGGAGGCATTATAACTACTAGATTGACATTCCTGAACGGTTAGAACAACAGTTATGATGAGAAATCTCTCCATCGTACCATTGGGACCATGCCGTAATAGACAAAACTGCATTGATGAAGGCCTCTTGTCTATTGGAGGGATCCATTGCATCACTATCTACTTATTATGTCAATTGTTGCGCTGAGAACACTTTCGTGAATTGTATCTGAGCCAATAAGAGAACTCATTGTTACTATGTTGTGCTTACTGAGACTTCGCTACCTGTTCTATTGCATTGAGAATTTGTTCATTGACCTGAGTTATCCGATCTCAAGCATGCATGTCGGATGAACTCAACATTGTAGAAAATTCTATCGAATAAGTTATAATCAAACTTATGGCTGAGAAGGTGATGTCCATGGGAATTCAAGCTTCATCAACGAGAGGAGTTCAA
>JZKD02S1717612.1:71348-96319 GCA_000966675.3 Picea glauca
GAATTGAGATGACTTGGCAAATGCGAAGTTAATCCCATCCATCCTTATCGACTACATCCTGCCTCTGGTCGGTGTGGTGAATCATGACAGTGTCCCTAGGGACTTCTACTACACCTTGGTCACTACGTACCTCCCAAAGCGGATACGCATAAGCAAGCCTCAACCGGATAATATCATGACACTAAAGATCAGTGACTTCAAACTAGGGGATCGCAAGAACTTCAACATGCTTTCCCCTGACAAGTATTTGACTAGGATGAAGGGGAAGAAGTCAAGGATAATCCACCAACCATGGACTATGGACCTCATGTAGTCCACTATTATGAACGTAATGAAGATACCCCATTTTGAAAAGAAACAGGAGGTTAACATGTGTGTGAAGATCCTTTTGTCGAGCTTCCATGGCGATTATCTGTGGTTAGACAGAAGCATCACCGTCGACCCGACGTTGATCCATCGGATCACCATTTTGAGCGTGCAGGGACTAGACCTGTAAGACTTTTACCCAGGCAAGGCTACAAACCGTGCCCTGGCATAAAAGATTAAAGATACATATGATGATGTGAAGAAGGGGAAGCGAAGCTACAAGCTACCCTCCATCCAGAATGACGCAGTGCACCTTACTTTCCAGTTGATTGTTGGTAAGCTAGTCTGGAGGAACAGACCCATGCAGGTCACAGGGTTTTTTGTTGACCTCGCAGGGAAATGCATGGCGGGGCTATAGATGAACTGGGAAAAGTACTTAGTGAACCAGTTAGACCAAGACTGTCATGAAGCTTAGGATCAGGGCTATGAGTTTCATTTTAGCTGGTTGTTGATCCTCATTGTGTTCATAGCTTGGGATATGTCGGAACATGCGACCTTCCCTAAACTAGAGAAATTTGATCCCTTAGTCATGAAGTTCACCACGCTCTGGTATTTAAGCGATATGGGAAAACAATGGTAGTCAAATGCGGTGTTCCACACCTACTACTTGCAGTTAAAGAGGGATATTGAGGTTATCCCTCATATAACGTCGAACACCCTGCACAGGTTCAGACCATTTGTGAAGTTCCACATAGACTGACATTTTATCTACATCACTTTGTGCGGAGATGAACACAAAGAAGTACTACATAGTTATCATAAACTCACAGAAGAGGAACTAGAATAAATAACTAAGGAATGGCCTACAGAGATCCTTATCCCTGTTGACCCTGCATAAATGTATGATCCTGAATTAATCATAATCCTGGTGGTCACTCTTGAAGGGCATGATACACCTGGAACTAGTAGAAGGAAAAAGACAAAAGAGGTCCAACAGCTGAGCAATGCATTAGAAGAAACTGCTTCAGAATCACCAGGAGGAGGAGGTGATGATGAAGTATATAAAGAAGAGAACAATGGAAAAGAATATCAGTAGAAGAAAGGTGATGTAACACTGCCACAGAATCCCCCTGATGATGTAGAGTCGTCTAACAAAAGAAAGGTTTCCCCCATGAAACCCACATTGCATAAGAAATCAAAAGCTAGTAAGACCAAGTTGTAGACTATGCTCACATTCGATGACTTCGAATTCATCATCGCAACTGTATTAGACACCTCGGAAGATATTTTTCAAGAGACCATTTATGAAATAATTGAAGAAAAAATACGAGGGGTACAACAGGCCCTTCACTCCAGTTGTGCAGTGTCCACTGCTCCCCCGCCATCAAAAGAAATAGAGTTAGGAGATGAGCCTAGCCAACTCTGTAGACTGGCTGATGGGACTGAAGCTCGCCTTTGTCGTGCACAGGAAGAAACAAAACAGACGAAAGTGCCCCTGAAGCAAGCACAATAGGAAGTGATATAGAAACGATGAGTTGTGCAGCAAGAGAAGGACAACCTCCAAGCAAAGTTCGAAGAGGAGAAAGCGCAGATCCAGAATGAGAAAGAACAATTGCTCACAAACCAGGTAGGACTAAAAGAAGCATTTAGCAAAGAACTTCTCTCTATGATGGGCTTAGAGAAAAAGGAGGAAGACCTAGTGGAGCATTAAGTAGCACAGCTTGTTGAATCCATCCAGCAGCTTCAACAGAGAATAGCAGATCTAGAGCTACAAAGAGTACCAAGTACTCCACAGAACGTGCGAGACCAAAGAAAAGCCACTTCCCGGAGCACAGTTGAGATGATCAAAGCATTATCTTTGGAATGTAAATATCTCAGCAGTATAAGTGCACAGACTTATGAGGGAATTATTGAGGACCTTGGACTGAAGGCACTCGCTTCACAACTACAGGAGGAAAAGAGACATGTGGTAGCAGTACATGCACAGGTGAAGCTCCTGTTAGCAGTTGAAAGAATGAAAATATCCCAGGAACATCGCACTGCTCATCATCAAGTCCATACCATATAGAGAAAAGTCATGGAAGTGACTCAGAAGCTCCAACCAGTCCAGGACGAAGATTGCCAATTGTTTGAGGAGATTGAATGTCGAGGAGAAGAGATGGAACAAGTTGTCACTTCAGTAGAACAACGCTTAGAGGAACCTGTGAATGAGGCATTTATTCAAGAGTTTATTGAGCAGGAGGCCTTGGCGACGCAGTAGGTCGAAGTAGCTCAAGCCAAGCTCAAGGATTTTGAGGCAGATCTACCCAGATCACAGTGACTCGGGATGAGTCACAGGTGAGGGTTGGGGGCCTGTTGTCCCTTGACCAAGTTTTGTAGATCCTTGGTCAGGTTTGACCTATTTTGGGACTTCGACAGGCTGTTGAAGGTGGAGCGCAAGTCGAAGCGGAGATGGTGGGATCTCGGCCCCTTGTTTAGGGATTTTTGGGTTTTGGGCTTATGTAATGGGTATGGGGATGGCGGCTCATGGGTTTACCTATGTCTAAGCCATTTTGTAATGTATAAATAGATGTCTAGGCATTGTAAGAGGTGACAATATAGGCATTTGTGTGATGTTGCGCTAAGTGCGACTAATGGTTGTGAATTCTTTATGCATGCTCTGTTGGTCACTTGCTAAGCTAAGTGAAAGTGGATGTGAGAGGCTTGTGTAGGGCTTTGTGTTGTAACCTAAATCAGGGAGGGAGGATCTGGCGGAGTGTGCACAGATATCATGTCCTATACATAGTAGGCCCTCATGTCTCTGTGCTTGTAGATGATTGACATAGGACAATAAAGAAGAAGAAGAGTTGGTGGACATAGCCGCAGGCTAGGGGTGAACCACGTATATCCTATGTTGTGGTTGCTTTGTGCATTATGGTTGTTTTATGGTTCATATGATTAATGCTTAGTGAAATTATGTATGCTCAGATGAATATGATATCTTAGTGCCTAATGATGTGAATAAGATGCTAGATCTGATCTATGTTGATGATCTTAGTGCTTGTGTTGAATCTTGTTGAATACTGCGTTGGTTGTAATTAGGGTTTATCTGCACTGTAGACAAAGGCTAAGTACTAATGAATGACAACTGTTAAGTTCTATATTAAGGTGTTGTAATCACAGATCTGTGTCCCATCTAGGTTGTATACATCTAAGTCTTGCAACCACCCCTGCCTCTACCTCGGGTGAGACTTCATCTACTTCGCAAGTGTTGCCAAAAGGGTCAACAGTTAGGGTTTTGTTGGTGCATTGTTGAAGCATTGAACCCTGGTTCTTCCCCTGTGCCAACAATTTGTTTCTAGCGACATTTTCAAAGATGAAGGAATTAGTAGGATAACTAGGAGAGATGAAGATCCCTTTGAAACTAGATGCTAGACCTATAAGATATATACCTTACAAGTTAAATCCAGTATATAAGAAGAAGGTGAAGGAAGAAATTGACAAGATGTTTGAGGCTGGTGTCATAGAACCTATTGAAGAATCATAATGGATTAGTAGTGCAAGAAAATAAACAGGGGGGAATCAAGATCTGTGTAGATTTGAGAAAATTGAATGATTCTTTCTTGCATGATCTATTTCCTACCCGATTTATAGATAAAATTTTGGAGAATGTAGGAGGTCAAGAATCCTATTCATTTAAAGATGGGTTTTTTAGGATATCATCAGATTAGGATAGCACAAAAAGATAGAAAGAAGACAACATTTTCTATAGAATGAGGATAGTTTTAGTATACAGTAATGCTATTTGAGTTGAAGAATGCACCTACAATTTTCCAAGGGGAGTAGAAGCTTCCTTTAAGGACTTTATTCATAAGTTTTTGGAAGTGTATTTGGATGACTAGACAGTCTTTACTTTATTGAAGGACCATGTTGAGGTGTTAATATTGATGTTAGACAAGTGTAGAAAGTCTCATATTTCATTGAATATTAAGAAATACATTTCCAATGCACCTTTTGGTATTTTTTAGGGCATGTGGTGTGTAAACAGGGTCTACTGGTTGATCCTACTAAAATTCTTGTCATAGTTAACTTACCACCAACTAAGTCAGTGCGCCAGTTAAAGAGTACACATGGTCATACAGAATATTACATGAATCTTATGAGGGGACATGCACACATTACCGCGTCGATGGAGAAATTGTTGAAGAAGGACATTAAGTATTAGTGGAATGATGAATGTCAGCAGAGCTTGGATATATTGAAGAAGAATATTGTGACTACGTCGATTTTAGTGTTTCTAGATTGGGAAAAGGAATTCATGTGCATGTGGATGCATTTGTGATAGCACTAGGAGAATAATTGACACAACTAGGATAAGGTGATATAGATCACCCTATAGAATTTGCAAGAAAAAAGTTATCAGATTCATAACATAACTATAATACTACACAAAGACAAGGATTGGCCATGGTGTAGGCCTTGCAAGAATTCATAAACTATTTGTTCAGGTGACATTTCAAGATTTTTACAAATCATTTTGCTCTTAGATATTTAGTCAATAAGCCAGTGTTGGGGGGAAGAATATGAAATGGCTACTTTTGTTCCAATATCTTGAATTTGAAGTTGTGGTGAATCCTGAAATACTAAATCCAGGACCAGATCACTTATCCAAGATAAAAAATACAGAGGAACCAAGTAACTTGAAGGAAAAATTTCCGGATGCACAATTGTTTTAAGTGTAGATAGTTGATGAGTATTTTCATGATATTATTGAGATTTTGAGTACAGGATTTGCACCAAAGAAATTTAATATTGCACAGAAGAAAAATATGGTGGTGAGAGTTGTAGACTACAAATTGATTGCAGGTCACTTTTACAAACTTGGTGTAGACAACATTTTGAGGAGATGTGTTATGGAGCATGAAAGCCTGTTGGTTTTTGTCTACTTCTACTTAGGATTATTTTATCGATTATCCTAATCCTATCTTACTATCATAGATTGTCCATGGTTCAGATTTGATAATGTCCCAAAAAAATCCCTCTAAAAATATCGTCCCCTCTGGTAGACCAAAAGGAAACACAACACACAGAGTGTACCACATAGTCTAACCCGAGATATCTCTCTGGGTGGTTGCAATAATCAGGTGTTTTAAACTTGGGAATGAGTGGAGATATATGGTTGTATCTCATAATATGTATTAATCTATTATAACATCTGATTATAACAGTCATTCTATTCATGCATGTGAAATACTGGAAATAAATAGTTAATTCATTCATCTACCATTCACCAATTAATGACAATAAATATGCATACATTCATTCACACAACACATGTGTTACCTTGGTTCACCCCCTCCTTGGCTACGTCCACAAAGATCTAGCTCTCAATCTCTTTATTATGGTTGAGTAATATGTTACGTCGCGCATGTTTACAATCTTAGATATTACTCTCTTTAATAGGCTCCTCAATCCCTGTGAGGCTAACTAGATCGCACCAGGCTCCCCATCCTATGATATAACCCTCGGGATCGAGTCGCTCACTGATTCCCTAGCTCACCATCTTACTGACTAGCATAGTTCTTACAATTCTCTGCCATCTCTTTTCCTCTCCTTTCTCTCCCTATCTTCCTCTATTGGCTGCTCCCTTAGTCTGTCTATTCGGTCTCCCTCTTCCTATAAGTACTACCTATTTATATTCTTGTCTCATCAACCATTACAATACATTACAAAAACCCTAACCCTAGCATCGTTAGGTCTTCCTTGCATGTGTGCCTCGCTTGCTTCCCTCACACGTGTTTCTCTTCCTTCTAGATGTCCTTTTGTCCTCTCATGCTTCTCTTCCCAAAAATAGCCTTGTTTCCTTACTAAGTTTACATCCAACAGGCCCCCAACACTAACACATGGCTCATCGTGAGCCACCTAAAATTTGTACACTTCATCAACAGCTCCTACAAGAGTCTGGAACTTCTCTATGATTTATCTTTCTTGTGTTTAATCCTGTGTGTTCTTGTCTCTGAGCGCATCCAATACTTGCGTTGTAATATCCTCGTTGATCATCTTCGTGCACTCTGTCTGAGTTTGTGCCATGCTCTTCTTATCTTCTTCTGCTTACATAATCACCTCCACTACTAGATCTTGGAGAGGTTCGATTTCAACTTATCGTTAATTATTCTTTGTTTGTGTGGCTATGATTTCTACTTGCAGCTTATTCATATTTTATACTCCTTTGAGGTGCTCAGTGATCTTCATCATATTCTACCTCTTCTTGAGGTCATGGATAGCTGGATGACAATGAGTGGAGCGCTTGCAAAAGTATGTATATTTAGGATACTTCCATCTGACCAAGGTAATCAGGATGAGTAGCCAAGAGTAGTGGAACTCTGTCCCTAGGTCCTATGTGTCCTTGCAGTCTTCAAGGAACAGATTCAAAAAGTACGGGGCCCAGCTAAGTATAGTTCCCTCCGCACACTTTACTGCAGTTGTGATGACCCTGACATGGACTTCCTCCTTGTGGCACTTTCTGAGCAACTTGCATGCCATGAGTTTGGTGGCCAGCCTTGTTGCTACATCACTTATGCGCTTGATGATGATTCTATGTGACCCTCTTTTTGTGCAATACATATTCTTCATTTCCTCAGCTAGTGCCTTCTCCTTTCTCTTGTCATCGAGGAACTATGCGGGGATCTCCCCTGAGATGACAGCCCTGTATTAAACACAATGAGATCTACATCTATCAAGACAGGCTCCTACATCCATAGGTATCCTCCGTGTGTAACTACCATCAACTGCTTGATGCAATTATTTACATCGTGACCCCTTCTAGAGTGTGGGATATCCAACAGGCTTAGAATCTTAGTGTTGGCTAGTCCAGCTGCCCACTATTTTCGTTGGACGATTGGCTCACCAAAGGGTCCTATATCGATGGTATCCAGGTAAACTTGATTTGCAAACTATAGAATCTTGTCCATGTCTGTCACATTCTGATTTGAGTACCGTAGTTTTTCTATACAGCCTAACAGCTTAGCCGCGATACGCACCCCTTCCAGAATGTGAGCTAAGACTATGGATGTTACAGCCTGCCAGCGTGATGATCTTTCTACTGGTTTCTTTCCCTTCTGCTATGGTGGATGACTCGAGGTTCCAACATCCATTGTTCTCTCCTCTGTATACACCTATGCCTGACCAATGACATCTTCTACTATGACCTCTTGTTGCTACTTTGACACTATTGTGTGTGAATTTTTTGGCACGGTCGCTTCTGTCTAGTTTGGGACTTTCCCATTAACCCTTGGGGCGTCTTCAGGTTTTTCAGGGCATGAAGGATTACCTATTTCCTTGGCCTACTGGTTCTATCCCACATATGGCATATCGATATCCATGCCCACTACTTTTGTTTGTTGAATTTCCTCCACCATTGATGTGGGGCTCGTTGGTTCCATATTGGGCGAAGGGATTTCGTCCAAGTTGATGAATTTCGTAGTCCATGGTGGTTATTGTTCACTTCCCTATGGTCATTGAGGTGAGCTAAGGTTGCTTCAAGGTCGTCTACAGGCCTGGATCGATGCTCCTAGCTTGGGTGGTGCCATGGTGGTTAAAATGGTTTTCGTTGAGCTAGTTCATTTTGTAACTCCTGCAACCTCGCTCTCTACTATGGATACTCTATCTCTCTATTCTTTTCTCAAATTCACAATAACCCTTCTGATACCCTTATTCTTACCTTATATAAGAATTGATTGAAACTTCTCGAATAAGTTACCTAGTTTGTGTTTTGAATGGACTGACGCTTTCCGCGTACCTGCCATTTAATTCCCTTGACGTCACTAGTTGGTGTGATTAATGTGACATCCCATCAATCGTTGTTGACATTTAATTTTGATAGATGTCGTTAGTTGGAACCTATCTATTGTACCATCCATTTCCATAATTTCTACCTTTTTCTGACCATTTTTCCTTTCTCCATCACGCTAATTGTTCTGAGTGCACGTTATGTTGTTTGGCCATTGTGTGTGGATGTTTTCTTTTCTTTGTGCTATGTCTTCTTTCACCGGTTTTTTTTTTTTTATGTCTGGCATGATAACCGCTCTATTGTTGTGTGAAGTCCTTTGTGTTTTTTTTTAAGTGTTAGGAAGTCAAATTTCCCTATACAGCTTTAGTTGACTCCCATTGATCATCCCTCTGAGTTATGTTCCTCCCAAGTTCTTCAAATATACAGCTCCCCCATCTATGACAGTATTTAATTCATATAGTCCCAACCAATGCATTCTAAGTTTTCTTGTGTGATGAAGATATTTATTGTCATAGACCAAGACTAGGTCTACCTCCTTGAAACCATTCCTCTTGATATGTCTATCATGCCAAGATTTATCCCTTTCTTTTTGTACTTCTTGGTGAAACCCTACTAGAATCCTATCTTCTTCCGTGATCATCAACTGACTTAGCCTTTCTTGTACTATGCCTTGCTTTGTCATGTTTGTAATTGTTTCTACATGCATACTAGGTACCAAAAACTCTAATGGAACCACTGCTTCTTGTCCATACACCAGTCTGAATGGTGTCTTCCTTATCAATTTTTTGCACGTGGTCCTGTATGCCCACAGTACTACCAGTATCTTCAAGTCCCAGTCATCCCTATTAACATTGCAGATCTTTGTCAGTGCACTTTCAAGGAACTTTTTAAAGGATTCCACTGTTCCATTTGCTTCAGGATGATATGGTGTACGCTTTTGGTAAACTTCAAACTCCTCAGTCATATCCTTAATAGTGTTGTTAATGAAGTGAGTGCCTTGGTCACTCATCAAAATCCTTGGGAAACCAAATCTAGTGATAACATGCTCAAATAAGAAGTGTGTTGTTGTATCTATGCTACAATATTTTATTGGTGTTTCTTCTACCCATCTTGTTAAGTATTATGTTGAAGTAATAATGTACCTCACTCCTGACCTTTTTTATGGTGGGTTAATTGGTCAAATAAAATCTATTTCCCATTTTTTGAATACCTGCAAGGTTACTTGTGGTCTCAGGGGCATCTCATCCCATCTATTCAGTTTACCAACTATCTAGCATACATCACACTCTAGTAGTAGTATTTTGAGTCTCTCTAAACATTTAGCCACCATAGTCCTACACGCAATACCTTCTTCATGGTAGCTTTGCCTACATAATGTCCTCCTGCTATTCCCTCATGGGCTTCTGCTAAAATCATAGGTCTTTCATGTTCTAGTACGCATCTTCTCAAGATGTTGTATGCACCCATTTTGTATAAGTGTCCTGGAATCAATTGATTGTCTGGAGCCCTGACTACCATATTTTTCTTTTGCGCAGTGTTGAATTCTTATGGAGCAGTCCCTATACTCAAGTATTGAACGATATCTGCAAAATATTCATCAGCTACTTGGCCTAAAAATAGCTATGCATTGGTAAATTTGTCCTCTAGATTCATAGGTTCCTCTCCATCAGTGATCCTTGATAGGTTATCGGGTCCTACATTCAACTTCCCTCGTTTGACTATCACTTCAAATTCAAATTCTCAGAACAACAATAACCATCTAGAAATTCTACCCCCGGACACTGGCTTGCTGACAAGGTATTTGAGAGTTGAATGGTCTATAATCATTTTGAAATGGTTTCCCAATAAGTAATTTCTGAAATTTTTAAATGCATAGACCATAGCTAAGCCTTCTCTGTCTGTGGTATTTTAATTTTGCTCCAATTCTAATAGTTTTCTACTAGAAAATGCTATAGGATGGTCCAATTATCTTGCTCTTAGCTGCATTAGAATAGCTCCAAGTGTTATGGATGATGCATATACATGCACATGGAATATATTTTCCCAATTTGGGAATACTAGTATTGGTGTGATTACCATCTTCTCCTTCAGAGTGTCCAATCCTTGCTGGCAGTCCTCATTCCACTGAAACTTGTTGTCTTTTATTAACAATTTCTCTATTAGCACAGTGATTTGCGCATACCCTTTGATAAATTTCCTGTAGTATCATGTGTGTCCCATTGTTTCTCTTAACTAAAATACTAATTTTGGTGGTGGTAGATTAACAATTACTGCAATCTTGGAAGGATCTACTAGCAAGCCTTCTTTGCATACTATATGGCCCAATAGTATCCCAAAGGGTGTTTCGAAGATGCACTTCTTGATATTTAACGATATCTGACACTGTTTGCATATTTATAACATCAGCCTCAACACCCCTACATGGTATTTCAACAGACTATAGATTGTCCAATCGTCTAGATATACTTCTAAAAACTGGTGGATGAATTCTTTGAATGCAACTATGACTACTCTGGAAAATAATGATGGTGCATGCTTTAGTCCAAACAACATTATTGTGTACTGGTAGGATCCCCATTCTATGGAAAAAGTGGTGTTGTATATATCTTCCGGGGCTATCTTGATCTGATGATATCCTGAGAATCTGTTAGTGAATGAATAAGCTTCATGTCCTCTTATGTTCTCCAATACCTCCTTTGTGAAAGGAGTGGGGAACGGGTCATGTTTAATGTCTATTTGTTTTGTTGTTGTTCTTCTATCATGAGTTCAACTTCCATATATTTAATTAATATCACCTCTCTGATGTGTTTAACTATTGAGTCTATGTTCGGGTTCTCATTCTCAAATGAGAAAGTGACTGTAATTTTTTGTTGTAGTATTGTCCAATTTGTAGTTCATCTACACAATTCCTGGTCTGTATACTAGTTTGTTGGAATCCCTTCTAATGTGTGAACAAAATGATGGGACCATTCCTCTGTTAGTATCATCCTCCATAGCATTCTGCACTTATCGAAGTGTTCTGCTAGTGCCCCCTGTCCATCATATTTCTTCAGTTGGTTGCTTCTCTGTTCTGTGTCAAATCTGATGCAAATTAATCGCTTACATTGGTAACATTCCTTAACTTTTTCTTTGTGCACACCCCACCATCTTGTAGGTGTTTCCTTAAGTGTTATATCAAGGGCTAAGAGCCTCTAATTTTCTAAAACTTCATCTTCGTACTGTGTTAAGAATGTTTCTAAGTCATTCACCCCATGGAATCTAGGAGGTTCCCTTATCTTTGTACCTTCCCATCTTACTGTGTGGTCTATTCTTGCACATATTCTTGTAGAGACTTCGTGTAACCTATTTTTTCAATTCTATAAGATTGTATCTGAGTATGAGGCACATGAGGTGATTCTTCTCCAACTAAGTACCCCATCTGCGGTTGGGTTCACATAGTCTTCTTCTCGCACGATTGTTCTGTACAGTTGGTTAATTTCCTCTAGGTTTAAGCAAGTGGATTCTACAAACCTTTCCCATTATGATGGATCCAATGGAGCAATGACTTTGTATTCTCCTTATTTAAATGTCATCTTCCTCATATTTAACTTGATTATGGACTAATTTTCTAATTCCCAATCCATGCCAAGCAATGTCGGATAAGGTGTTGTGTCATCCACTATCTCTATTACCTTGAAATCGGCTTTGGTGAGTACTCCATCCAGATCTACTGTCAACCCTTTTACTCCTCCAATTGGTAGAACTATGTGTTGATTTTCTAGTTTGATATTAACAAGTGAATATCCTAATGTGGGTTCTCCCATACATTGCCATGTATTCTTGGGTAGCACATTTACTTCGGACCCTAAATCCAGTATAATATCTCCCAAGTTGAAATCTCCAATGTTAGTGTTCAATCTGAATTCTCTACTTGTTCTCCTCCTTGTATGCAAATGATTAACTATTTTATATTCTAGCTTTCATTTTGCCTCTATGCTACATATTTCTAGCATATTTTATAATACTTTAACAGAGGATGGATAATTTAGTAGTTTAACACAGGATTGAATAAAACCTTTAATCATACTTACTTTTCTGAGGGCTTGTGCTTCTTTGGTGTGATCCAGTAATGGAGGAATATCATATGTTCATACTTCCTTATTATGCTACACAGTTGATTTTGATGCAATGTATGGCATCAAGAATTCTTGTCCGACCTTCTTGAATATATCCTTTTCATTCTACGCATCAAAATTCTTCTTTAGTTCAACGTTCTTTTTCACCCATTGGTGTTGTGTTGGATCTTTTCTTACTGCATCATTTCCTATCTTAGCTCCTCCATGCGTAACTATGTTGATGTTTCTTCCTTTGTCCCTTGCTTCCATCGAAATCCATTAAACATTCTGATTGTTCTGATTTATTTTTCCTTGGATGTTTCCCAATAGTGTAGGCCATTCTTCCATGTCATGATCTAATGTGCGCCAATCCATACACGTCATAGGTGGAAGTGGACATTCTCTTGCATAGTTTCCTGGTTGTTTATAGTTGTGGCATACTATTGGTCCTCTGCCTCTTCTAAATCCTCATCTTCCTCTTCCTCCACCTCTATAAACATTTCGATATCCTCGTGGTGAATTATACTGGGGTGTATGGTTATACAATGCGGGATTATAGTGTGTTTGTGTGGTATTGTACTGCGGATGAGCAGTGTTATTTTGTCATTGCACAGTTTTATAATGTTGTTGTGTAGTGTTATATGAGGCTGGTACTTGGTTAAAATATGGTGCAACTTTCTCGGTCATCATTTCTTCCTGCACCCTGTAAGTGTCTGATGTTCTTACCCTCATCAGGTCCATGGTCCTGTAATATTTGTTATCATGGCCTACTAACTTGCAAAAGTTTCAATATGAGCTCTTAGGTACTGTCTGGTACTTTTGCATCATTGGGAAGTGATATGGATCATGCCCTTGTTTCTTACAAATATCACACCATAATCCTCCTGTTGGAAATGGGTTTGGCATTCATGATGCCATGTATTATGTGAATGTTGGACATTAGTTCATATGGTGTCCTTCTATCCTACATGTGATACACCAAATTAATTCTCTTTTTTCCTTACCTTTGTTCTCGTTTAGCTGGAATTTTAAGTTCTTCCGATCCTCCTTCAAATCCTCTATGGTCGGGTCTATCTTATGATATTGGTTCTCTTCCATTTGTATAGATGCATGTAGAGCCTCTGCCTGTGTCTGAAAAATTTTCTATCACAAAGGGTATTTCAAGTGTGGTAGCAGTGAATTGATGAACATCTGCCTATGTTGAATATTTGCCATGACATACTTTAGCTTATATTTCAATCGTTTGAATATTTGGTCAATAACCATACATATTCTCCTAGTTTCCATCTAATCTCTATCATCTCATTCATGTATTGATCCTTTGAACTAGGATTCTAGAATTTATTTATCAACGAATTTTTGATATCTCTAATTGTTCTGGTTGTTCCTGGCATACTTTTTGCAACTAAACTCATCTACCAATCCAGTGCACAATCTCTTAGCATGATAGATAACTGCACAAGTTTAGTGTCCTCATATTTGATCAATGTCGCTTCTCAAATCTTTTCACAAATGAAAAGGTGTTTTTTAGGGTCCTCCGATACCTCTCCTTTGAATTTTAGTAACCTAATGGTGGGATCATGTCCTACCATCCTGAATGTTGAGATACTACCTCCATGCGGTGTAGATACTTGACTAATGCTTCCTGAATTGGCTCCCCCAATTGTTGTTCCTTGTGTATATGTACTTCATGTTGTCTTCCTTCTGTCGAAATTTAGTTTTCTAAATGGTGGTGTTATTCTTGGTGTATTAGTCTCACATGGGTTAATGGATTCCACATTGACACTGGTATGGATAGGAGTGTTTCCTTCTATTCCTGCTCTTGGACCTCTCATCTTCCTTTCATATTTTGTGCATAGGAATTCCTCAATCTTCTCCACATCCCAGAGATCCTCTACCTCTTCCTCATCACTTTCCAAGCCCTCACTCATGGCTATGACTCTCTTCTTGGTGTTCACCTTATATTGGTAGGGTACTCCACTGCACGTTCTTCCATTTGTTGCCATGATCCGCTTGATCTAGCCTTCGTCCATCATGATTGGGTCCAAGGCCTCCTCCTTCTTTCCTTTATCCCTTTCTCCTTCCATTTCTCCTTCTCTTGTCAGTGCTTCCCCCCTTACCCCATGCACGTAGGTAAGTTTAGATATATTACTCCATTGTCATTACACCTTTTTCGTATAGTAATATCTTAATAGAAGTATATAACGATATGGTATACCTACCTCAAGGTCCCTTAAAGAAATCTTGTTCTGTCGCACTGTAAGACTTAGTTGTATCTACTACAAATTATGTGATAAATCCTGCAAAAATGTCATCTAACCAGAAATCTACTGCATGCGTAAACTTATTATAAACTTGTTCTAACTGCACGATCTCTACAGGATTCCACTATAGCTGCCTAATATGATTTGTAGGATGTTTTTCTTTCAACCCTTTTATCCACTCCTACAGTAGATGTGGGAAATCACAGAAAAATACTTCATGGAAGTCATTGAATACATACTTGTCCAGATATTTGTGCGGTGTCAGCTTCAGGCTTATGTTATCTTTTTGCACAAACTACAACTCCTTTTTTTTCAACCATCTTTATATATCTTCTTTCATTGGATTCCACAATATCAACATGCCCTTTTATATTCTCATTCTCTCAACGTCTTGTCTTCCAGTCTGTTATTATTTTGATGCATCTTCCTCCAATATCATTTAATCAATCCCATCCTGCTCCAACCAATCGACAATAGAACCATCTGTTGGTTTTTGTCTACTTCTACTTAGGATTCTTTTATCGATTATCTTGATCCTATATTACTATCATAGATTGACCCTGGTCCATATTTGATAATCTCCCAACAAAATCCATCTAAAACTATTGGCCCCTCTAGTAGACCAGAAGGAAACGTAGCAAGCAGAGTGTACCATGCAGTCTCACCCAATATAGCTCTATGGATGGCTCCAATACTCAGGTGTTTACAACATGGGAATGAGTGGATATATGCAGTTGTATATCATAATATTTATTAATCTAGTCTAACATCTGATTATAGAAGTAATTATATTCATGCATGTGAAATACCAAGTCTAAATAGTTAATTCATTCATATACCATTCACCATTTAACAAAGATAAAGACCCATACATTCATTCACACAACATAGGTGTTACAGTGGTTCACCCCCTCCTAGGCTACATCCACAAAGATATGACTCTCAATATATTTATTATGGTTCAGTAATATGTCACACCACGCTTGTTTACAATATTCGATCATACTCTCTTCAATAGGATCCTCAATCCCTATGAGGCTGACTAGATTGCACCAGGATCCCCAGCCTACGATCTAACCCTCAGGATCGAGTCTCTCAATACTTCCCTAGCTCACCAACTTACTAACTAGTACAATTCTTGAAATTCTCTGCCATATATTTTCCTCTCCTTTCTCTCCCTATCTTCCTCTATCGGTTGCTCCCTTGATTTGTCTGTTCGGTCCCCCTCTTCCTCCAAGTACTACCTATTTATATTCTTGGCTCATCAACCATTACAATAAATTACAAAAAATCTAACCCTAGCATCATTAGGTCTTCCTTGCATGTGTGCCTTGCCTGCTTCCCTCACATGTGTTTCTCTTCCTTCCAGCTGTCCTTTTCTCCTTTCATGCTTCTCTTCCCAAAAATATCCTTTTCTCCTTACTTGGTCTGCATCCAACAAACGCCTATCATTTTAGCAGAAGCACAAGAAGGAATTTTTTTAGGACATTATGCAGGGAAGGCCACTACACAGATGGTATTGAATGTAGGATTATGGTGGCCAACAATTCACAAGGATTCAAAGGAGTACTATCAGAACTGTGATGTATGTTAGAGAGTTCGAAATCCATCCAAGAGGGATGAGATTCCATTGAGACCTCAAGTAACTTTGAAAGTATTTGATAAGTGGGGAGTAGAATTTGTAGGTCCAATTAATCCACCATCCAAAAGATCAGGAGCTATATATATTATTACAACAATTAAATACTTGACCAGACGGGTTGCGGAAGCACTAGTGAAGGATTGCAATGTAGAGACTGGATCACACTTTTTATTCAAACATGTATTTACGATGTTTAGATGTCCAAGAATATTGATGATTGATTAGGGGAATAAATTTATCAACTTTACAATCCAGGCAATGTTGGAAGAATTTAATATAAATCATCAGAAGATCACTCCATATCATCCTCAAGCAAATCGAACAATTGAATCGTTTAATAAGATATTGGATAATTACTTAACCAATATTTGTAATGTACACATGGATGATTGGGAGTTGAAGGTACCAGTAGTGTTATGGGCTTAAAGAACTACATGCAATAAGATAATAGGGAAGACGCCTTTTAGATTGGTGTATGGATAGGAAGAAGTAGTTCCCTTAGACTATTTGATACCAAGTCTGTGCATTGCAGCAAATACAGATATGACAAAAAGAGGTGGAACACATGAAAGATTGAATCAACTCATGGTAATCATAGTGGGTTTCCATCAGGAGCTACAGAAAGAAAAGGATAGAGCATGGCATGATAGACATATTAAGAAGAAGAAATTCAAATTAGGAGATATGGTTCTCCTCTATGACATTAATACTTGCAGCACCCAGAGAAGTTCAAAATGCATTGTCTAAGGCCATATGAGATAAAGTATGTCACAGAGGGAGGTGTTGCGAAGCTGAATGATTTGACATGAAAGGAGATACAAGGAATGGTGAATGGTATTCGACTGAAACTATATAGGGATAGCTGACCTACCAACCCTCATTAATTGTTGTGCAGAAAGTAGAACTGTAAATAATGTATGTAGTAGGAAGAAAAAGAAGAAAAAGGAAGAAAAAACTAAAAAAATGAGAAAAAAAGACAAAAATAAGTAGTTAGAGGAATAAGTGATAGATGTATAGTTGAAGGATACCAAGAACAAAAAAATCCATAAATAAGGTATGACAAAACCTAAATATAATGAGTAGAAAACAGTAAATTGGTGTGATATAACTCATGATACTATGTGCATGAAAAGTAAATATGATGTGTGGGGATAGAAAATGATCAGAAAAGTAAAACCTGGTGAATGGAAGAGAGAGGGTGCATCAGAGCTTATGACAAAGTCTATAAAAATGGAAAAGCATGGAAAAGGAAAAACACTTGTGATTTTTGAGCAAAGAAGTGACATAGCGAACAAACTATGATCGTGGGTGACGATTGTGAAGAATCCAACTGAGTTGCATAGAATATTTACAAAATTTGAAAAATGTCACCATCAAAAGTCAGAGCGCTAAGCCAGTTCACGTGAAGGACTAGAAGCAATAAAATATCAATGGAGGAGACTACCAGGGTGGTCGATGTGGAAGATATTCCAACAACATAAAGCAAATAATTTAGTCTAACATGGGTCGAGGAGGAAAAACCTAGAAGAAGAAGTGGTAATCCAAGTGCCAAAAGTGAAAAACACTAGGGTAGCAGTAAAACTTTATACAACAAACCCAAAAGTGGTGCTAATGAAAAGAGAGAAGGAAGAATATAGTGAGAGTAAAAAATCAGATAAAATGGACACAAAAAAGAAACCTAGAGCAGAGGAACCCCAGGAGGTCAAATATGACCATGACATAGATGAAGAAATGTAGGAGGAAGGAACCCCAGAAGAAAAAGCAACAGGACCATCAAAGAAAAGGGTAGCAGTGACAACAACACACACAAAACAGTAGATTGAGATGTTAGTACCCCACATTTCATATTCATTCATAGTTGTAGAAGATATGATGGGATGTGTTCCCAAGTTGAAGTACGTCGACCACAATGTGACCGAACGAGAAAAATTCCCAGAGCTTGCATAGGAGGTTTACATGGAAAACAAAAGGTTAACTTCCAAATGAATCATGATAATGGATCCCAAGAAGTGGATACTCGGACTTTACAACTCTGGAATTATGAATTTATTCGAAATTATGAATTTACTAGAAATTATGAATTTACTAGAAATTCCTCACTTCGGCAGGGGGAAGGATGTTAATGCATGTGTAAAAAATATTTTGGCACACCTACATGGAGGGTTTTATGGATGGACATACCTGTCCTAATCGATGTCAACTTAATTTCTAAGATAACAAGAATTCCAATTGATGTGGTAAAGCCTTAGTAGTTTCTTGATTACAAAACAAAGGAAGAGGCTATTGTAGAGGAAGTGAAGGCACAATTTGGTACAAATAGACGTAGCAAAGGTATGATAATTAATAATATCAATGACCCAGCTACCAAATTTGTCAAAAAACTGATGGCCTTCACATTACTTATAAAGTGTTGCAAAGAAGAGGCGCCTGCAGGGGTAGTCGCGGTGTTGTGCAATGCGCAAAGGGTATATTTCTTAGCTGGGTGTTGTATTTCCTAAATTTATTCCTGGAATATTGCATAGATGTGAAAGATGTTGAAACAAAGTTCCATTATTCCTGGTTGTTGATTTTGATAGCCTTGGAGGCATGGGAAAAACCAAAGTATTCAGTTTTTTTTTATAGACAAAGGTATGGCACATCAAGATATGAAGCCCTTCGACACAACATAGATTCCAAGCAGAGAAAATCCAACTCAAGCATTTTTGGCATGTACATTCAAGATATACAGGAGAAAATTACATATACATGGAGAATTTCACCTAAAGTGGTGAAGGAGCATGACGGCATAGCCAATTTTAAGGCATCTAGGCATAACATATGGATATAAGTCATAAGAGACCCTAAGAATACATGGCTAAATATGCAGTATTTAATAACAACAAAAGAATTCCAATGGGTACTAGAAGAATGGACAGATCAATGGAAGGTACTAGTAGCATTCAAGAAAGGAGCAAAGGGAAAAGAAAAAGAAGAAACGGGCACATCAAAAAATTCTAGTAGCCTGGAAGAAAATAATAGAAAAGCAACATAGCACACCAAATCAATAGTCACTGGTAGAGAAGCAAAGAAGCCAAGGAAGAATGAAATGGTACCAAGAGCCTAAATACTAGGAACTGAGGGCATAGAAAGAAAAAATGGAGAATCATAGAAGAAAGATGAGATCTAAACCTAGGAGATAGGGACTTGAAACATAATAGAGATAAATAAACTTGCACAGACAGAAAAGAGGAAATCAACAATGCAAAGGGGAGAACAGAGGAAGAATATGAAAGCACAGATGAATCCAATTCAACTCATAATCACTTAAGATGACACATATTTAGTGGTAGATAAGTTGCAAGACCAAGGATAAGCAGCACTCTATGTCATGGAATCTCAAAGAGAATAACTCATGAAGAATTTAATGGAAGTTAAAGAAGTTCTAGATATCTTACAACTCAATGTCGCACAACAGAGAATCACAACACAGTAGGCACCAATACGAGAAGAGAAAGAAACAATGCAAACAACAATAGTGGGAAGAAAGACATTCCAGATAAACCAAAGCATGCTACAAGTCAATGAGGACAACGCACAGAAACCTTTAAAGGATGTCAGAAAATTGGACTTTGATCTATCCAATATTCCAACCAAAGGACTTTATAAGTTGCATATGACGATCGCACAAGAAGTTAAATCTAGAGCCAATATGGATGAAACAAAGTTGAATACAACCAAGGAAGAAAAGGAGGTACTATAGATATCTCTTAAATAAGTGCAGATAGAATGTGAGGAGGAAAAATAACGTGCAGGAAAATTAGAGAAAAGACTTGAGGAATTCTTCCAAATGATTCTAGATAGCGCACTAGCAGGAGATCTCAACGTGGAAGAAAAGATAAAAAAAAAATAGCACAGACAATGGATAGTTATAAATAGGAGATAATAGAATTGGCTAGGAAGATAACACCAACCACCCCTCCAGAAGTTAGATCAGAGAGGGAGAAGAAAGAAACATAACACACAAAGATTATCACACTGGAAGTAAAATAAGTAGCAGAGATCTAGGAAAGTACCACGTAGATATGGACGAGCCTGGAAGAAGATGAAGGAATCCAACAATTGGATTAGAGGGAATAAAAGATAAATACCATAGTTCGGGATTTAAATAAAATACAGAAGGAAATGCCTATATTGAAGATAATGAAGGTTGTAGAGGGAATGAAAAATATGCAAGTAGAATTTAAGACAGTCCAAGAAGAGAGACAAACAAGATAGGCTCAGTTGGAGCCACTTCAAGAGAAAGATGACAATGTGTTAGCAGAATTGGAAACAGAGAAAGAAATACTGGAACAGGCACACTCGAAAAGTATAGAAGTGTTTAAGGAGCATGTACCAATGCAGGTGGTAGAGACCTTGATGGAAAAGAGTGTTCAGGTGAAGACACAAGTAGATGCACTCAGAAAGAAGTTACAGGCATTGGATATATTGGTGCAGGAGGCACACACTGCTTGAGTGGCTCAAGATGATCCACAAGTTACTGTTGGGGGGCCGCTAGAGAAGGAAAGTTTGTGGAAATATTCAAAATGCAACATAACAAACAAGGTATAATGGACCAAAGAAGCAACGTGTGGAGGGAACAAAGGAAAAAAATCACAACATAATTGTGGATTAGCACGCGAAGGCAATTGCAATGTGCACAAGTTGAGTCCACTTAGAATTAGGGTTTTGGAGTATGATTAAGGTTTTTTTCCCGCTTTGGTAATATAAATAGTGCATGTATGAGGTATTTAGGGGTATTATTTTATCACTTTGGTATGAGAGTAGTACTTTGAGTACTTTTTTTAGTTTGGAATCAAAGTATTTGTTTGTTGAATAGTTGCAAAGATCAAGTGGATTTATATGGATTATAACTGAGGGTCAGGTCGTAAGTTGTGGAGTTTGGTGCAACTCTCGTCCCCGTCACTTATGTGCATTCTAAATTCACCTTTTGATTTAATGTGCGCAACACAGAACTTTCCATGAAGAATAATAAATAATCAGAAGAGATTTGTGGATGTATCCCGAGGGGGTGTGAACCACAGTAAAACATGTTGTTCCTATGTGTGTTCGCTCTGATGTGTTATATTCTTTATAATGAATTAATATTAAATAAGTGAATCTTTTGAAGCTTATTTACATAACACAATACAATAGTGTGATGTTTTTTGCAGAATGAATGTTATTGAATGGATATAATAGTATATCTAAGGAATGATTTTATGGTAGAATGAATGTTGAAGTAGAAGAAGCATAATATTCCTAATTTTCCCATGAGTTACATCGCTTACATGACTGTAGATGCTTGGGTCATGCAATCACCCATAAACCCTCTCGGTTGAGAATACGTTGTACACTATGTCCACAGTTCTTCCTTCTCATTTACCAGAGGGGCCAATGGTTTCTAGGATTTTGTTGGAGAACTAAGGTAGAACCTAGGACAGCCCATACTTCCAACAATATAGAATAAAATAATAAATGTATATCATAAGATATAAGAGAGAATACAACAAATATCTCAAAAAAAATTCAAATATGATCTTTATTTAGTATAATAAGTTGATATCCATACGTATACCTATGGATCTAGAACAATAAATAAAGATAGAGAAGTTTAGGATGCATGCACCCTTCAGCTACAATAATATAGAGAAATATGTCCTCCTAGGTCCCCCCAAAATTGAATTATGGTCAATAAAAAATCAATTTATTTCCCTGGAAGGTTGAACCTTCATATCTGGTGTTGGTGTGTCCCCCACTAGCTGGAAAATCTAGGAATTTCGGCCTCCTTGAAGATGACCTCCAAATCTTATAAAAACACTATCAAACTATTGATCAGGATTTGTAGATTTCATATGGATAAAGTATGGGGTCAAACCCTCAAATCTAACCTTCCAACCCAATACCTCCTCAAGGAAATATACGCCCTTCTTCAATAAATACGCCCAATTGATAAATAAAATAGGTATGTAGAAGAAACCCCCAAAAAAATAATGAAAAAGACGCTATGGTGGTATAAATCACTCCTGAAATATGATCTACTATAGAAAGAGCCTCCATAAGGAAAAATGAATTCTTTCTCTTCAATTGGTGTGCCCTACTTGTTGGAAAACCCTTTAACTTGCACCCTTCTTGAACAAGTGAATCCTGAAATGAATCTGAACTGAATAGAATGGCGAGGATAAATATTTCACCTCCTTGGCCAAGATTGGATCATGATTAGAGGGATTTTTCACCTCCTTGCAGATTTATAGGGTTTCTTGACTCAAAACCCTCAAAATGTAAGTTGCATAGCTCAAATGAACTCAATAGAAAAATAGCATGAATTCAGGGTGAGCCACCCTCCTCTCTCTTTTATACCTCCCTCTTCTAATTCTCTATTGAGTTACTTTATGACTCTTACTAAGGTTATTTTCTTAATTTCTCCTTAAGTAAATAACCTTTTCCCCTTTTCATCCAAGTCACTTTAATAAAAATAATATTAAATCACTTAGTGACATCTATAGCACCTCCTACCCCTTTTTCCTATTGTACCATAGACTAGAAGGGTGACTAGAATACTAAGTCCTCCTTGGTCCTTTCAAGGAGAGGGGAACATTATAGTCTCCCCTACTATAAATTACTTTCCCACAAGAAATTCCATACCTATTTACTATAGCACTTGTTCATTCTCCCAAGTAGCATATTCTATAGGTAAAGTCTTCCATTTTTCCAAGTATTCCTTAACCTCCCTATTCCTTAACTATTTCTCCCTTACATCCAAGACCTCCTTTGGAATAAAATTCAAGTTTCCCTCTTCATGAACTAGGGGTAGCTCTTCATTATATATAACATGTTGTCCCAAGGCCTTCATATATAACATGTTGTCCCAAGGCCTATATATAACATGTTGTCCTTTGCACTTCATAAATCCCATGGAAGCGTGGTTTGATATTCTCAACTCCATTCTTCTTAATATATGTTTTTTTTTATGGTTGTATCCTTAAAGTCCCCTACCTCAAATGTGTGCTCTACCCTCTTTCTGTCAGAATATAATTTATGTTGGTTTTTCTCCATGCTATCTCCAAACACAATTTCAACAAAAGTAATGGGATCATAACTATACAAATATTTGAAAGGAGACATACCAATGGACAAGTGGTGGGTAGTGTTGTGGAAATATTCACCCAAATAAATCCATTTGACCCATGTTTTTTGTTCCCTGCTACATAATTTCTAAGGTAATATTTCACCCATTTGTTCACTATTTATGTTTTCCATTTTTTTTTGGATGGTAGCCAATGGTAGGAGTCAACTCAGTACTCACCAATATAAATAGTTCCTGCCAAAATATGCTCATAAACTTGATGTTCCTGTCACTCACAGTTGTCTTAGGTAATCCATGTTACCTAAAAACCTCCCTGAAAAATAATTCAGCTACCTGATATGCGCTATAGTCCATGGTGATGGGAAAAAAGTTGGAAAACTTAGTCAAGTTATATACTACCACAAATATACAATATTTCCCATGTATCCTAGGGAGCCCTATAATGAAGTCTATATATATACTTTCCCTCTTACACTATGGAATGGGAAGTGGTTGTAATAGCCTTGCTGGGTGATTGTGCTCATCTTTATTATGTTGACAATTAGTACACTCCCTGATGTGGCACATGACCTCTCCCTTGAGACCCTTCTAGGAAACAATTTCTCTTATCTGTGTGTATGTCTTAAGAAACCCTTGGTACCCTACTAATGGTGATTCATGGAATGCCTGAAGCACTTTATTCTTGAATGATGATTCTAAAACTATATAGATCATGCATTTATAACAAATAATATCATCAATGATCATGTACATTTCATCATGTAACTTCCCATCCATTAACTCACATGAGAATTTGTTTTTAGATGGGCTTTCGAGTCAGTTGATATTTCGATCATGGAATAGGCTAAGGGCCTTATGGACAAAGCATATGCTACTAAATTATTCTTTCCCTTGATGTATTATATGTCAAAGTTATATGCTTGTATCTTGCTCACCCATTTTTATTTACTTTCATTAAGGTCACTCTGTGCAAGAAAGTACGTGAGGTTGTTGTGATCAATTCTCACCACAAATTTCTCTCCCACTAGATATTGTCTGAACTTGGTTAATGCATGCATTATGTCGAGAATTTCTTTGTGATATATGGTCTATAGTAGCTCAGGACCCCTCAATTTGTGACCCTCATAGGCAATAGGATGCCTATTTTTCATTAGAACAGGTCCAACACCTTCACTAGATATGTCACACTCCAATATAAAAGGTTGAGATAAATCGTCTAGACATAATAAAATGAAGGAACTCATTACCATTTTTATCTTCTCAAATGTAGACTGTGCCTGATGACTCCACGAAAATTCCCCTTTCCTGGTCAAATATGTTAGAGGTGTGCACAATTGGGAGAATACCTTGAAAAACTTCTTGTAATAGTTGCAGATGCCAAGGAATCCCTTGAGTTCTTTAAGTGTTTTTGGAGTAGGCCATTCAATGATGGCCTGAATCTTCTTCTGATGAACATGTACTCCTTTGGCTCTAATAATCTGACCCAAGTAGAGAACCTCTATCATCCCAATTTCACATTTTGATTCTTTGGCATATAAGGATTTTTTTTTCCATGGTTCTTAGGATTTCATCTACATGTTTTGTAATGTCCCCCACCTCTTAGAGAGGTGATGAGGAGACTCAGTTGCCTGGGCACCCCCACTAGGTCATAGTCTCACACTGAGGGGGGGGGGAGTCAATAAGTTAAGAGTTATATTTTTAAGTTGACTTAAGAAAGGAAAAGGATAAAGGAGTAAAAGATAACTCAACAGAAGAATAGAAGATTAACCCTGGGAGTTAACCTAACTCAACAGAG
>JZKD02S1717612.1:101610-119568 GCA_000966675.3 Picea glauca
CCCTTGTGAGCAACTCAGTGGTGAAATATCCACTCACCTTGTTCCGCAGCTTGGTCTCGGGGATGAAAGACTCCTCCACACCATTCTAGTCTCATCCCATCTCCATCTAGCACTTTAGAAGGTAGCAGGTCGTACTATTCTTGTGTTTCTAGCAAGGGTGAACCATCATCTAGAGGGAGGTTTGATCCAACTTATCTTGAGGGCCTGGGGCCATTCCGACAGTTGGGTTTTGTTTGCAAGGTAAGTACCATCATTTTGAGGGATTTTCTTGAGGGTTATCATCATTCTACAATTGTCTGCAGATTGGGATGTCTTGGAGCCATAGGGGACGTCCTGTGATTTAGTAAAACTCAGATCTAGGGAGATATGCTTGAGATATGAGTCTGAAACTTCTCCCACGGGATTCTCATAGCCCGATCTATATTCTTGGAGAGTTTCGAATAATTTGGAGGCCTCCTTCATCAGGGCCGAACCAACTAGAGTTTCAGTCATCCAGTGGGGCACACCATTCAGTGGAGGAATTCATATCTACGGGGTTTGAGAGTGGATTTGGGAATTTGGACATCTGGTTTGTCCTTACAGTTGCTTGATCTATCATTTGGCATATTTCTCGGGATGATTGGACACTTTTGGTAGAAGGGAAGAATTATTGAGGGCTTCAGCATTCTAGCAGGACATGGCACTTTCCATCTTGGAGGTTGAGCATTAGTACGGTTCAGATATGCTTGATTAAGTCTTCATTGTATATCCAGCCTTTGGAGGCTTATTTTGTATTGTCGGGAGAATTTTGTAGTAGCTCATATCTATTGCTTGTACGACCATCTGAGGTTTATGCCAGATCGGCCATCTATTGTATTGATCTTACATTGATCATAATAAAAAGGTCAGATCTTTGCTTGTGCTTCTACATCTTGAATATATTGTGATCTCCATGTTTTGATGAATCTTGTATTCACTTAATAACTCAATAAATTAGTAGTAGTTAGTGATTCCAAGAAATAATTTGGCTTGGGATCATTACATATTTAAGCTGATCCTTCGATGTTTTGTTGTAAATAAGAAAGTCATAAAAAAAAAAAAAAATACTTTCTAAATTTCTTGTTGAACACATGATTCATGCAAGACTGAAAAGTGGTTGGTGTGTTGGTTAGCCCGAAAGGCATGAAAAGGAACTCATAATTCCCAAAGTGACATCTAAAGGTTGTCTTATGTATGTCTTTCTCCCTCATCCTAATATGATGATATCCCAAACACAAATCAATCTTTGTGAAATATACTGCACCATTCAACTCATCCAAAAATTCATATATTCTGGGAATGGGATACTTGTTCTTGATAGTTCTCTTATTTAGGTCTCTACAATCTATGCACATGTGCATGTTCTCATCCTTCTTTTTAACCAATGCAATTGATTATGCAAATGGAATTGAACTTGGTATGATATGTCCCATGGCTAGTAACTCTTTGATGGCACTTTTTCTATCATCCTTGTGCTTCTTGGGATGCTTGTAGGGAGTAGTGATTATTGGTTTATCCCCTTCCTCTAATTCAATAATCTGTTCAAACCCTCTATCTGGTGGCTTACCCAGAGGAATCAATTCAAACACTTTTTTATGCCTATGAAGGATTTTTTACATGTCCATAGGGTATTGCTTGAGTCCTCCTTCCCCTGTTTCTATAACAAAGCATTCGGTTTCATAGACCACCTCTTCACACCTAAATATGACATGCATTTTCTTGGTGATCACAACTCTAGGTGACTCTCCTATCATCCCCTTGAGCATGACTATATTCCCTTCTTTTGTAGTGAAGGACATCTCCATGGTTTTCTAGTTGGTGGTGATGGGTCCCAAGGTACTAAGCCACTATACACCTAATATGATATTAGTGTCTGGAATGTCCACCACATAAAAATATTGTATCAAGGTGTATCTTCCCAATGTCAAAATCATTTGTGGTATGTATTTGTCACAAGTTATTGTGCATCCTCCTGCAAATCCAACTAAAATTCCTTCAAAGTCTACTATGGGGATGTAACTCCTCTCTACCATAACAACATCAAATAAATTGTGATAAGCCCCTCCCTCAATAAACATAGTAGATTGTTGACCCTGTAAAACATCCTTCAAATGGAAAGTGTTGAACTTAGGTACTCCACTCAAGGAACCAATAGTAACTTTCTTGAGGCCTTCCTATGATGTGAGAGCACCTCCTCAACCAACACATGCAAGGATTTTTATGTATCTTTGTGGCTCAATTGTTTGTTGTGGATAGCCCCTATCTCCTCCCCATCTGACTCATCCTCACTATCAGACACCACCTCTATATAGTAGATTTTCCTTTTACTCCAAAACTTATGACCTAGCTTCCATGATTCTTTGCATGTGAAGCATAGTTGCCTCCTTCTCAATTCCCTCCTTGTAGCTACATCCATTTTCCCCTTGTATTTTTCCATCTACTTGGTATCTCTTCCTCTAGTAAAGGTTGGAGGCTTAGGTGTAAATTTGGTTTTTCTAGATACTCTAGTTAAGTATCTTGTGCGTTGAATGGAATCATGTAGGGTTGCAAGCTTGAAATCCTTAACCCACCCACACAAAGAATCATTTAATACCTATGTATATATCATCAATATTATGTATTCTGACATATCTAGAAATTCTATTGCCACCTTATGAAATTTTTCAATGAAATCCTTCAAAGGCCCTATTTGTTTAATCTGTGTGAGGTCCCTAAAATGAAGCTCAGGATACTCCCTATAAATCAATCAATGAACCTCTAAGTGAAGTCTAGGTAAGAAGTGACATGTTCATGCCCCAATGTAGTCATCCCATGAAACCACCAATCATGGGCCTTGCCCATCAGATCCAAGGTTTCATATTTGATGGAATTTTCTTCTTCCATGGTATTCAACTGTAACTAAGCATCTAATTTCTACACCAATTCCATGGCCTAAATCTAATTAGTTACATCAAAGGTAGGAATCTACATTATGCTTTCTTTTCACCCTAACTCACTGTCACCCTTTTGATGTTCCTTGGATTTCCTCTTGAGTCCGAGGTTGTAAAATTATACTAAGGAGATCTACCTCATGAATCTCGCACTCATATTGTTGTAGTCTCTCTCCATAGTTTCCCACTCATTCTCCATGGTCTCTTGGTTCAAGGGGTTATAGTCCCTTTTCTAACTATTTCTGAAAGTAGGAAAGTATGGTATGGGGGTGTCTCTACTAGCCACATGAGAATGGGAAGGTATTCTCTCTGTGGGGCCTTTGTGTATAGATTCCTCATGGTTCCTATTTCCCCCATGACAACTACTGGAATCACTATTCCCTCCAAAAACATGTGGATCTTTTCCATGTTTTTGTTCCATCAAGTACTCAGAAAGAACACATTGTTGCATGATCTGCTCCTCCATTAGAGCTATCGTTTTGTCCTGCCCTCTTTGAAAGTTCACAAGGGAGAATTTTAGATCATCTTGGTCCTTGGATAAGTGGTCCTGCATCTCCTCCAAATGGTTTTTTAATACACCCTAGTTTTTTTGTAATGTATCAAATACCCTCTCTGCTAATAATGCTTCCTCTAATTCATGAGTCTCTCCCATGCTTACTTCTTGATCTTCCCCTTCATAAATACCTGCTAATGGTTTTCCCCCGTGACCTCTTCTTATGGGAATTATAAACATTCACAGGTTGGTGTACAAAATGGATATGATACCACTGTAATCTTCCCAAGAGATTCTTTTAGGAAACCTCGATTCTTTTAGGAAACCTCGATTCTTTTCTGACCTTGTTTGTTTGTTTATGCAGATTTTGCTTCAGGAAGGTGTGCTCTGAGTGTTTTTTGATGTGTGTAGAGCATATACAATACAATAATAAATGTATACCATCATATATAAGAGAGAACACAACAAATATCTCAAAAAAACTTCATATTTGATCTTTATTTAGTATAATAAGTTGATCTCCATACATAGACCTGCAGATCTAGAACAATAGAGAAAGATAGAGAAGTCTAGGCTGCACGCACCCTTCAGATACAATAATATAGCGAAATAAGGCCTCCTAGGTACCCCCACAACTAAATGATGGTCAATACAAGATCAATTTCTTTCCCTGGAAGGGTGAACCTTGAGATTTGGTGTTGGTGCATCCCTCACTATCTCGAAAAGCTAGGAATTTTGGCATCCTTGAAGATGACCTCCAATCTTATGAAAACACTACCAAACTATAGATCAGGATATGTATATTGCATATGGAGAAAGTATGGGGTCAAACCCTCAGATATAACCTTCCAACCCAATACCTCCTCAAGAAATGATGTGCCCTTCTTCAGGAAATATGCCCAACTTATACATAAAATAGATATGCAGAAGAAACCCCCCAATAATTGATGAAAAACAATTATGGTGGTAGAAATCACTCCTAAAATGTGATTTACTATAGCTCTAGCCTCCCTAAGGAAAATCAAATCCTTTCTCTTCAAATAGTGTGCCCTACTTGTTGGAAAACCCTTCAACTTGCACCCTGTTTGCACAAATGACTCCTGAAATGAATCTAAACTGAATAGAATGGTAAGGGAGGAATATTTCACCTCCATATCCAAGCTTGGATCAGGATCAATGGTATCTTTCAGCTCCTTTCTAATCTCTATGGTTTCTTGACTCAAAACCCTCAAAACGTAAGTTGCATAGCTCAAATGAACTCTATAGAAAAATAGCATGAATCTGGAGTGAGGCTCCCTCCTCTCTCTTTTATACCTCCCTCTTCTAGTTCTATGTTGAGTTACTTTATGAATCTTGCTAAGGTTATTGTTTTAATTTCTCCTTAAGTCAATAAACCTTTTCCATTTTCATCGAAGTCACTTTAATAAAACTAATATTGAATCACTTAGTGACATATTTAGCACCTCCTACCCCTTTTTCCCATTGGACTATAGTCTAGAGGGCTGAATACACTAATAATTCCTCCTTGGTCCTTTCAAGGAGAGGAGAACATTACAATAACTCCTACAAAGTACATCAAACTCAAAGAGGAAAGTGTCAGGATATTCTTTTGATAATACATGGAAAATAGGGAAGGCAGAATGAGGAATGTTCTTCATCTTAGACTCTTTGATCAGAAACCCAAAGGTGGGAAATTATTCTTTCACGTTTTCATTTTCCATTTATTTCCAAGAGTGACTTTCGGGTACTTTTGGAAAGAGAGTTCCCGCAATGTTATTTTTCTCATTGTCTTGTTCTTAAATAATGTGAATTTCTTCGTGTAAAGACCCTTGGATTGTTTCTGATTGTAGAAGAAAACTTTTTGGTTTCATTTTAGCAAGGTAACTAGTTGTGGGTGAAAGATAATTTGGTTGGTTGTGCTCTTTTCCTTCTTGATATGTTCCTGTAATGTTATCTTTGTGGGGATTTTTGGATGAACTAATAAATCTACCTTGTTTCTCTCTACTTCTAGTCATAAAAAGAATTAGAAACAATTGCACTAAATATTCAATCTCTAGAAAACAAAATAAAAAAAATCACACAAAGCAACAATGATACTTTCTTGACAGATCCCCGATAATGGTGCCAAAAATGAAAGACCTTTTACCTTTTAATTATCTTAATAATCGATTGGAAAGTTTTTCATTTAATTATCAATCCAGGGTCATTTTGACTTTTGATCTTCCATGCACTGTATATGCAAAAGACTCTTGTTGTTTATGAAAAATTTGTAGTATGATAATGTCACAAATTAATATTTAAAGAAACTTGGATCAAGTCACCAAATTAAGTTAATTCTAAATTGCATGAAAGTAAATGTCGAACATGCAAGAAAGGAATATCACTCTTGTGGAAAATGAATCACTCTTGCAGAAAATAAATCACTCTTGGAGAAATTGAAACAAAACTTACAAAATTGAAATTGCACTTACTAAATTAAAATCACACTTTGTGGGAATTGAAAACAAATTGTTGAATGGAAATCACATTGAGCAGGAAAATAAAGCTATGCTATGTCCTAATGGTTATTGATTTCAGTATGTTGGAATTCTTGTTCACAACAACCATGTATCTCTCATCAATCATAAAACTATAAAAAACAAATCAACGAAGGTGTAGCTGCAAGCAGAGTTGCAACAACGGAGATGCAGCACAAAAAAAGGATTTACAGTCACTCAAGTTGTAACATAAAATGATCACAACATGAATTGTAGCAAATAGATTCACATTGATTGTAGTTTTAGAATAGATCTAAGATGCTTTATTGCTTGTAATCAAGATCACGCAATGCACACTTCAGAATTCAAATTCAATGAGTTGTAGCAGAAGGAGAAATATAGAAATATGAACAAATTGCAACTCCTTGTAAAACTACATTCCTTCAATTTACAGTTCAGATACCACATGGATTGCAGTTACTCCACACAAATTTAAGTTTATAAAAAAAATAGTTTAAAATCACAAAAATGAATCTACTCGAATCTTCGATTCCAAATATGAAAGCAAATCCATACAATGCACTTTTATATTCACAATTCTAGGAATTGCAGCAAACCGAGAAGTAACTATGAACAAGAATTAGAAGTGAAACAAGCTGCTAAATTATAAAAATGAAGAATGTAACTACAGGTTATAACTTTATAGATAGTACCTGGATAACGAGGGGGCCCTACCCCCTTAAACAAGGAACTGGAAGATTAATTCAGAATCACACGAATACTCAACACATCAACACATAAAAGAGTGAAATCTACACAATAATTATATTATGAAAAAGTATGGAAGTACAAAAACAAATGTGCAATTATACAAAAAAAAATTCCTTCTCCCTGAGCTCTAATAGCTTGGGTCCTCTTATAATACATTCATAATATAAAATCCTACAAGAGATGGATGGACAGCCATGTGGAGCAAGTTGTTCATCCATTATCGCTATCTCTAGGAAAGTTCAAGCATTATTGATTCAACAGATGAACCAACATCTTCATTTAGGTTCTCTTATATTTGTTGATCACATGTTTGAATAGGCATGATACGGTTGATGTGTTGGTGGAGCTTTATTTAGAATTGCAGCATCAAGAGAACCATCACATGTTGAAGTGAAGCAATTGTTATTTGGTAACGAAGCTACAGCTAACTCGATTCTATTTGGGATGTCAACAAGTGGGTGTTTGGTAGTTATGTCGTCTTGGAACAACAGTAACAAAAATATTGACCACAACTGCAGCAACTAAAATGTTTGTCGGAACTATAGAAAAGGTGTTGCACCTTCCAGAGATGAAGCAATGGTGCTACACTTGCTTGGAATCACAACAACGGTGATGAAACATTTATATACATTTTCTGCATAAAAATATCAATGCAAAGAAACAACAAATTCTACGAAAGACATGCAATAAAAACTATAAAACGGCGTAGAAGATGTGAATTGTACCTTGGTGCCAAAATAAAGCAGTTATATGGAAGAGATGTCTTAGAAACGAAAGGATGATCAAAATTGTATGGGAAAAAGTAATAGATGGGTGCCAAAAAGATGTCAATTCAGGGGTTCATCAGTAGGTATGGGGTGTTCCCTACACTTAAAGAGTACAAAGGAAAAGAAATAACAAAAGAAGAATGTGAATTCTAGATGAAAAAGTTGAAAAATAAAGTAGAGAAGAGCTTCAAGGGGAAAAAGAAAGAAAGATGAATATCAAACATCTAGTAGTTGTTGATTCATTAACAACCTTTTTAGTAATATGCTCGACATTTTCCAACCAAGGGAGTATGATACAGGAGCATCCCTAGCTGACCAAGTAATCATGCATAGATTTAAATTCATAAATAGTTGTGGAAAACTTAAAAGTACTTCCTGTGCATAGTATTAGGACATAGGTATGCCTAATTTACTCTAGGCATGCATTTTAAAGCTCTTGATATGCATTTTTCTAAAATTATAGAAATAAGGACAATTTTACTTTCAAGCACTTAGGCATGGCACCATATATAAAGAACTTGTAGGTAATGAAATTAAGAGAACCTTATTTGGATCCCTAACATAGTCATGGAATGCTTCCTTGTGATAATGTCATGTATTTCATAAAAAATGTCCAAATAGTATGAAGGGAATGTTTTGAGTAAAAACTAGTTACATTTTAAGCTAAATCAAGAAAACAATGTAATATTATGATTACCTCCATTTCATTCTTAAGATCTTTTTTCACCTTCCAAATGGTATTTTAAACTTTTAGAACATATTAACAAGTTGAAACACTCACGTCAGATAAAACCAAATTAATAACCGGTATATGCCTCTATAACCGGTATCTAATTCATACTAAAGATTCAATAACTTTGAGGGTGAAATGAACTATTCAAACTTTTGAAAGTATCAAAAGTAATAATTGCAGGTCATTTTCTTAATATGGTTTTATAAAGAAAGAAAAGTTAAAGGAGAATCAAATTCAAAATAAAGAATAGAAGGAAAAAAATTTAAGAACGAATGTTGCCCTGACACTACTTTTTGGCTATCTGTCCTTCCAAACTTTTTGTCGATGAAAGGATGAACATATAAGAACGAATGTCACCTGAGTAATACTTTGGGCTATTTGTCTTTTTAATATACCTAATTTTATAATGTGAATTAGCTAACATATCCCCTCATTAATGAGGGTTGAAATATGATGGTATTTTATGTCATAGGGTGTTTTGATTATTAAATCTTCTTAAAATTTTAATACGTAATTTTCATTTACTTCTATTCAAATTTTTACATCATATTTAGTAAAAGTGCTTTAACTTAATTTTGAATATTAATTTTCATATTTTGATAAAAAAAAAAAATCATTATTAATAAACAAAACATTTTTTAATAAAATATTTCAATTCATTCCAATTTTTCTTCATTTTTCTCCTCCTTATTCTTTGAATTTTGCAGTCTTCTCTTTTCCACTTCACTTATTTACATGTATATTTTTATATACTTTATTGAATCAGATTGTTATTTAATTTTTGTTTATTCATGTTCTATTTTGGGTGAAGGTGTTGGTAACAATGTTTGATTGTATTCTTTTCTTCTCTATTTTTATATAATTTATTGAATCAGATTGTTGTTTAATTTATTTGCATTTATGTTTTATTTTGGGTGAGGGTGTTGGTAACAATGATTGATTATAATTTCTTATTTTTTTATGATTACATGTGTATTATTTTGATTGATTTTGAGAATCACAATATTTAGGTTATTATTTAATTTTTTTATGATTACATGTGTATTATTTTGATTGACTTTGAAAATCACAATATTTAGGTTATTATTAAAGTAATAAAAAGTGTCAAAGAATATCAAACATTTTTTAAATCTCGCAATATGTTCAAATAATTATTCAAAAGCATAAAAAGTAAAACTAATTCACTTTATTGTCAAAGTTTTTACCGAATTTCATATTTGTGTGGAAAATATTATATTGACCAAACTAATTGCTCTCTCCAACCTCAATTCAAAGAATGTATATCCAATACCTTTCTTAATTTATTTATCAAATTTTCCATTGCAAAGCATTCTAGTTACACTAAACATCTCATTTGTTTTGATTACATTAGAGCTTTGTTTTGATTACATTAGAGCTTTAGTGTCAACTCTTCCTTACTCAATCTGTGTTATTAGATAAACCTTCAAAATAAAAAAAAACAACCAAATAACTTTAGTCATGAATATGGCTATAAATTTTACCACTATTAACAACCTGCCATCTAACTACTTTATCATTAATATAATTTTCTAACCTATTTACATTTTCCATCATCCACTATCTTCATCATTTATAATATTTCCTAACCTGTATTCACTTCCCTTCCTTTCCCAATTCATTATTGTTTCTCTTAATTTGTTCCTTTTTAAAAAATTATTAAAACTTTTTGTTATGTTTGTCTAACTCTTTCTAAAAAAAAATTATTCACATTCTCGCTTTCTACATTTTTAACAATACTATATTAATCCACTTTATATATATATATATATGGCAAGATTTTTGGTTCACGCTCGCGCCTTCGTGTTCCCTAAGGCTTAGAACCTTGGGTGAGGGTCGCAGGTCCTCTTTCCCTCCTTCTATGGGCGAGACAGAATGACCTGTTCAATCAGATGAGGGAAAACGCCTGATGGAAAGTCTCAATCATACCTACTCTCATTTGGGGTATCACTTCCCTCGAGTATATGGTCCTTGCTTCCGTTCAAAATTTAAATAAATAAAAGGGGGAAAGACAAAAGACTGCCCCCCAAATATTTCTAACTAATTCTAAGAGTAATATAACTAAAGGAAACTAATCTAATATAACTAATTCTAACCTATCCCAGGAGAAAAAATAATAGAATGAGTACAGAGAAAGATAATCATCAGAACCAAGAATAATTCATGTATTCTAATGGTAAATGAAAACAATAATGCTATAGATGTGTAGACAAATAGTTGCGCAATAAATTTATAACATCATTTTTGTACCCATGAAGAAACATGTGACATCATAATAAAACAGAATAGAGTGAAGAAATAATTCATACAACAGAATCATATCTACTCAAGAAGAAAATGAATGATAAAGAATAGTCTCCACTACATTCATCAAAGCCACAAATTTATGACATGCCTCCTGATCTTTATTACTCAGAGACAATAGTGCCATATTTTGTTACAAAGGGAAAAAGTCTTGATATCTATGCCATGAGTTCTCTTTTATAAGACAAGAGAGAGACTCTTCAGTTCTCATCATTGCTCGTTTCATTTTCCTTATGTTTCTTTTCTCTCATTTCTAAAATGGACACATGTAAGCATTACACAAAGAAACTGAATGGACTCGCGAGTCATTATTTTCGTCTTCGGATAGTTTATAAATGACATCTATTTAAAAATACTCATTGTCTCTGTCCATTTGTGTTATATTTTGTTTTTTCCAGAAGTTTCTATCTTTTTATCGCTTCAACATGCATAATGTGGTCATTTTATATTATTATTTTATGTCTTATCTTTCCATCGATCTATTTCCAGCTCAATTTTGTTTCTTGCAAATCAAGATATGACGATTTGAAGTTAGCATACGCAGTTTTTCATCTAAATTCAGGTTTTGTCTGTGTTTTTCATTTTCAGTCCATTTTTTTTTTCAATCTACTATAACTTCCTACCTTATCCTATTCTTCACTCTTCCATATTTCCATCGATCCATCCTATGCCCGATTTCATTGCTCGTAGCTCTAGATATGGCTTCCTGAAGTTGGTGTGGCCAATTTTCCCCCAAATAAGTGGATGTTTGTTTTCTTCATTTTGTGTCATTTTTATCGACCTTTTGGAATGAATAACTACAACAATGCATTCCTTTGTCTGATACCTTTCCAATGAGGTATCATGGGCCTCATTCCAACACCTGCAGCAAAAGTTATGGTTATTTGAAAATTGTCACTCAACAGCCATTGATTTAGTCTGTGGGTGAATCTGGACCATTAATCTTCTTCCTGAAAAAGACATCCCACACACATGAGAAAATTAAACTCTTAGTTGTTTAAAAGGTTCATTCCTTATGGATAGTGTGAATAAAACTTGGGTGGGAATGGGACCCGTGGCTTGTAGAATGGTTTTTTCCAATTTTCCCTTTTATTTAAATCAAGAAAATAATGAAAAATGAAAATATAATACAAAAAATAAAAAATAAAATTATAGAGTTAAAAACAAAATTTACCCCTATTCAATTAAAAATGATATTTACAAAAATTATCCTACCCCAAAGTAGATTCGAACCTATGTCTTCCGAGGACGAAACATGTATATTTAATCATGAGGCAACTTCATGTTCCTTGTTCATATTAGTTGCGTAAAACTATACATCCATGAAAAACTACAAATGATATTAAATAAATAAACAAACAATAAATAAAATAAATAAATAATAAACAAAATAAATTATAAATAAAATAAAACAACAAAAAGTGAAAAAATAAAATAAAATAAAATAAAGTAATACATCCCCATGGAAATGTGTGCATGTAGGTTCGTCAGGGTTGGGGTTTCAGAGTCTAGAAATGAGGGGCTAACTCTACACTTCTACATCATTGGGAAGTGATATGGATCATGCCCCTGTTTCTTACAAATATCACACCATAGTCCTCCTGTTGGCAACAGGTTTGGCATTCCTGATGCCATGTACTGCGTGAATGTTGGACATTCATTCTTATGGTATCCTTCTGTCCTACATGTGTTACACCAAACGACTTCTCTTTTGTCCTTACCTTTGTTCTCGTTTAGCTGGAATTTTAAGTTCTTAAGATCCTCCTTCAGCTCCTCTATGGTTGAGTCTATCTTCTAATATTGGTTGTCTTCCAGTTGTAGGGCTGCCTGTAGATCCTTTGCCTGTGTCTGAAACTTTTTCTGTCGCAAAGGGTATTTCAAGTGTGGTAGCAGTGAATTGAAGAACATATGCCTATGATGCATATCTGGCATTACATACTTTAGAATTCCTTTCAATCGTTTGAATATTGGTCAATATACCATACAGATTTTCTTGGTTTCTGTCTAATCTCCATCATCTCATTCATGTATTGATCCTCTAAACTAGGCTTCTGGAATTCATTTATCAACATATTTTTGATATCTCCAATCGTTCTAGTTTTTATGGTGGAAGTTTTCATCTGAACTCATGTACCAATCTAGTGCATGATCTCTTAGCATGATAGCTAACTGTACAAGTTTAGTGTTCTCATCTGTGATCTATTTTGCTTCTCATATTTTTTCACAAATGAACAAGTGTTTCTTAGGGTCCTTCAACACCTCTCCTTTGAATTCTGGTAACCTGATGGTGGGATCATGTCCTACCATCCTCAATGTTGAGCTACTACCTCTGCGCTTTATAGATACTTTACTAATGCTTCTTGAACTAGCTCCACCAGATGTTGTTCCTTGTGTAGATGTACTTCTTTTTGTTTTCCTTCTCCTGAAATTCAGTTGTCTAAATGGTGGTGTTCTTCTTGGTATATTACTCGCACATGGATTTATGGGTTCCACACTAACACTAATATGCATAGGATTGTTTCCTTCTATTCCCTCTCTTGGACCTCTTGTCTTCCTCATTTGTTGTGTGCATGATTTCCTCAATCTGCTCCACAGCCTAGAGATCCTCTACCTCTTCCTCATCACTTGTCAAGCCCTCCCTCGTGGATACGACTCTCTTCTTGGTGTTCACCTTATATTGATAGGGTACTCCACTGCGCATTCTTCCAGTTGTTTCCATGATCCACTTGATTTGGCTTTCATCCATCATTATTGGGTCCAAGGTCTCCTCCTTCTTTCCTCTATCTTTTTCTCCTTCCATTTCTCCTTCTCCTGCCAGTGCTTCCCCCCTTCCCCCATGCACGCAGGTAAGNAAATAAATAAATAATAAACAAAATAAAATAAAATAAAACAACAAAAAGTGAAAAAATAAAATAAAATAAAACAAAGTAATACATCCCCATGGAAATGTGTGCATGTAGGTTCGTCAGGGTTGGGGTTTCAGAGTCTAGAAATGAGGGGCTAACTCTACACTTTTACATCATTGGGAAGTGATATGGATCATGCCCCTATTTCTTACAAATATCACACCATAGTCCCCCTGTTGGCAATGGGTTTGACATTCCTGATGCCATGTACTGAGTGAATGTTGGACATTTGTTCTTATGGTATCCTTTTGTCCAACATGTGTTACACAAAACGACTTCTCTTTTGTCCTTACCTTTGTTCTCGTTTAGCTGGAATTTTAAGTTCTTAAGATCCTCCTTCAACTCCTTTATGGCTGAGTCTGTCTTCTAATATTGGTTGTCTTCCAGTTGTAGGGTTGCCTGTAGATCCTTTTCCTGTGTCTGAAACTTTTTCTGTCGCAAAGGGTATTTCAAGTGTGGTAGCAGTGAATTGAAGAACATATGCCTATGATGCATATCTGGCATTACATACTTTAGAATTCCTTTCAATCGTTTGAATATTGGTCAATATACCATACAGATTTTCTTGGTTTCTGTCTAATCTCCATCATCTCATTCATGTATTGATCCTCTAAACTAGGCTTCTGGAATTCATTTATCAACATATTTTTGATATCTCCAATCGTTCTAGTTTTTATGGTGGAAGTTTTCATCTGAACTCATGTACCAATCTAGTGCATGATCTCTTAGCATGATAGCTAACTGTACAAGTTTAGTGTTCTCATCTGTGATCTATTTTGCTTCTCATATTTTTTCACAAATGAACAAGTGTTTCTTAGGGTCCTTCAACACCTCTCCTTTGAATTCTGGTAACCTGATGGTGGGATCATGTCCTACCATCCTCAATGTTGAGCTACTACCTCTGCGCTTTATAGATACTTTACTAATGCTTCTTGAACTAGCTCCACCAGATGTTGTTCCTTGTGTAGATGTACTTCTTTTTGTTTTCCTTCTCCTGAAATTCAGTTGTCTAAATGGTGGTGTTCTTCTTGGTATATTACTCGCACATGGATTTATGGGTTCCACACTAACACTAATATGCATAGGATTGTTTCCTTCTATTCCCTCTCTTGGACCTCTTGTCTTCCTCATTTGTTGTGTGCATGATTTCCTCAATCTGCTCCACAGCCTAGAGATCCTCTACCTCTTCCTCATCACTTGTCAAGCCCTCCCTCGTGGATACGACTCTCTTCTTGGTGTTCACCTTATATTGATAGGGTACTCCACTGCGCATTCTTCCAGTTGTTTCCATGATCCACTTGATTTGGCTTTCATCCATCATTATTGGGTCCAAGGTCTCCTCCTTCTTTCCTCTATCTTTTTCTCCTTCCATTTCTCCTTCTCCTGCCAGTGCTTCCCCCCTTCCCCCATGCACGCAGGTAAGNATGGTCAATACAAGATCAATTTATTTTCCTGGAAGGCTGAACCTTGAGATTTGGTGTTGGTGCATCCCTCACTAGCTCGAAAAGATAGGAATTGTTCCATCCTTGAAGATGACCTACAACTCTTATGAAAACACTATCAAACTATAGATTGGGAGATGTAGATTGCATATGGAGAAAGTATGGGGTCAAACCCTCAGATCTAACCTTCCAACCCAAGACCTCCTCAAGGAATGATGCACCCTTCTTCAACAAATATGCCCAACTGATAAATAAAATAGATATGCGGAAGAAACCCCCAATAATTGATGAAATTTTTTTTATGGTGGTAGAAATCACTCCTGAAATGTGATCTACTATAGATCTATCCTCCCTAGGGAAAATCAAATCCTTTCTCTTCAAATAGTGTGCCCTACTTGCTAGAAAACCCTTCAACTTGCGCCCTGTTCACACAAATGACTCCTGAAATGAATCTGAACTAAATAGAATGGTGTGGGAGGAATATTTCACCTCCTTATCCAAGCTTGGATCAAGATCAAAGGTATCTTTCACCTCCTTGTTGATATCGATGGTTTCTTGACTCAAAGCCCTCAAAACGTTAGTTGCATAGCTCAAATGAACTCAATAGAAAAATAACATGAATCTGGAGTGAGACTACCTCCTCTCTCTTTTATACCTCCCTCTTCTAATTCTCTGTTGAGTTACTTTATGACTCTTACTAAGGTTATTGTTTTAATTTCTCCTTAAGTCAATAACCTTTTTCCATTTTCATCGAAGTCACTTTAATAAAAATAATATTAAATCACTTAGTGACATATTTAGCGCCTCCTACTCCTTTTTCCCATAGGACTATAGTCTAAACATGTGAATAGACTAATAATTCCTCCTTGGTCCTTTCAAGGAGAGGAGAACATTGCAATAACTCCTGCAAAGTACATCAAACTCAAAGAGGAGAGTGTCAGTATATTCTTTTGATAATCCATGAAAATTAGGCAAGGCAGAATGAGGAATGTTCTTCATATTAGCTTCTCGTTTTGACTCTCTGATCAAAAACCCAAAGCTGGGAAATTATTCTTTGATGTTTTCATTTTCCATTTATTTCCAAGAGCACCTTTTAGGTACTTTTAGAAAAAAGAGTTCCCCAATGGTATTTTCTCATTGTTTTGTCCTTAAAGAATGTGAATTTATTTGTGTAGAGACCCTTGGATTGTTTCTGATTGTAGAGGAACATGTTTTGGTTTCATTTTGGCAAGGTAACTAGTTGTGGGTGACAGATAATTTGGTTGGTTGTGCTCTTTTCCTTCTTGATATGTTCATGTAATGTTATCTTTGTAGTGATTTTTGGATGAACTAATATATCTACCTTGTTTATCTCTACTTCTATTCATAAAAAGAATTAGAAAATATTCCATTGAATATTCAATCTCTATAAAACAAAAATTAAAAAATATTTATAAAAAGAATTAGAAAATATTGCACTAAATATATCTAATTTTCATATTTTGATAAAAAACAAATTAACCATTATTAATAAACAAAACATTTTTTAATAAAATATTTCAATTCATTCCTTTTTTTTCTTCTACACTTTTCTCCTCCTTACTCTTTGAATTTTTGAATTTTGCAGTCTTCTCTTTTCCACTTCACTTATTTACATGTATATTTTTATATACTTTATTGAATCAGATTCTTGTTTATTTATTTTTTATTCATGTTCTATTTTGGGCGAGGGTGTTGGTAATAATGATTGATTGTATTCTTCTCTTTTCTATTTTTATATAATTTATTGAATCAGATTGTTGTTTAATTTATTTTTATTTATGTTCTATTTTAGGTGAGGGTGTTGGTAACAATGATTGATTGTAGTTTCTTATTTTTATTTTTTCATGATTACAAGTGTATTATTTTGAATGACTTTGAGAATCACAATATTCAAGTTTTTATTATTAAAGTAATAAAGGGTGTCAAAGACTATCAAACTTTCTTTAAATCTCACAATGTGCTAAATAATTATTAAAAGCATAAAAAGTAAAACTAACTCACTTCATTGTCAAAGTGTTTACCAAATTTCATATTTGTGTGGAAAATATTATATTGGCCAAACTAATTGCTCTCTCCAACCTCATTTCAAAGAATGTATAAACTAATTGCTCTCTCCAACCTCACTTCAAAGAATGTATATCCAATACCTTTCTTAATTTTTTTTATCAAAATTTTCATTGCAAAGCATTTTAGTTACACTAAACATCTCATTTGTTTTGATTACACTAGAGTCTTAGTGTCAACTCTTCATTAATCTAGTGTCAACTCTTCATTACACAATTTGTATCATTAGATAAGCCTTCAAAATAACCAAATAACTTTAGTCATGAATATGGCTATAAAGTTAATCACTATTAACAACCTGCCATCTAACTACTTTATCATTAATATAATTTTCTAACCTATTTACATTTTCCATCATCCACTATCGTCATCATTTATAATATTTCCTAACTTGTCTTCACTTCCCTTCCTTTCCCAATTCATTATTCATTATTGTTTCTCTTAATTTGTTCCTTTTTAAAAAATTATTAAAACTTTTTGTTATGTTTATCTAATTCTTTCTAAAAAAAATTATTCACATTTTGTTATGTTTGTGTAATTCTTTTTAATTTATTTTTATTTACATTTTCGCTCTCTATATTTTTAACAATACTATATTAATCCACTTTCCATATATATATATAGAGAGAGAAATATTTTTGGTTCGCTCTCGCGCCTTCATGTTCCCTAAGGTTTAGAACCTTGGATGAGGGTTGCAAGTCCTCTTTCCCTCCTTCTATTGGCAAGAAAGAATGACTTGTTCAATCAAATGAGGGAAAATGCCCGATGGAAGGTCTCAATCAGACATACTCTCATTTGGGGTATCATTTCCCGCAACTATATGGTCCTCGCTTCCGCTCAAAATTAAAATAAATAAAAGGGGGAAAGACAACAAACTGCCCCCTAAAGAGTTCTAACTAATTCTAAGAGTAATATAACTAAAGGAAACTAATCTAATATAACTAATTCTAACCTATCCCGAGAGAAAAACTAATAGAATGAGTACAGAGAAAGATAATCATCAGAACCAAGAAT
>JZKD02S1717623.1:0-15132 GCA_000966675.3 Picea glauca
GGTGTTGTCGTCAATAGCTCCTTGAGCCTCTGAAATGCCTCCGTGCATTTCTCAGTCCCAACTAAATTCTTATTCTTCTTCTACAATTCCCTGATCTGATTTGCTATCTTTCAAAAAACCTCGACGAAACATTGATAGTATCCATCTAAACCCATGAAGCTACGCACTTCTGGGACATTCATTGGTGTAAGAAATTTGATAATAGCCTTGACCTTTGTTGGATCTGCAACGATACCTTTGTCGGAGATGACATGTCCTCAGTAGTGAAACTTCGACTGATAAAATGAGCATTTCGATAGCTTCCCAAACAATTTGATCTCTCGTATACACTTTAGTACCATGCACAAGTGCTAGTCATTCTCCTCCATCTTCCAAGAGTAAATCAAAATATCGTTAATGAATAATTTGAAAAACTTGTCCAAGTATTCGTGGAACACCCCATTCATCAAACTCATAAATACACCTGGGAATTTGTCAGTCCAAACGGTAAAACAATAAATTTGTAATGTCAAAACCTCATCATAAAGGAATTTTTTGGGATGTCCTCCTCCTTGATCCATAACTAGTGATACCTTGATCTCAAATTGATCTTTGAAAACATCGTCACACCTTTCATATCATCAAAAAAATCATTAATCCTTGGAAACAGATACTAATTCTTGATCGTTACCTTGTTCAATTGATGGTATTTAGTCTAGAGTCTCCACGAACCATCCTTCTTTCGTATAAAAATAACAGGCGCATCCCACAGTGACATGCTTGGACATATAAGTCCTAGGTCCAAAAACACCTTCAGTTGCATTTTCAACTCTTGTAACTTAGGTGTAAACATCCGATAAGGAGTTCTCACTATCAATTCATTTCTTGTTTTTAGGTCGATGGTAAATTCCAATTCCCACTCCAGTGGCATCCCAGGTAACACCGCGATGAAGATGTCTGAAAACTCTCGCACCATCAGAAGGTTTTATATACCTTCCACTACGCCCTTCTTGTTTAAAGTAAGGATCACATATAACTTACATCCCTTGCACATGCTCGTATTTAGTGGCAAGGAAGAGATCAACCTTAGGGAAAATCCCTGGTTCCAACCTACAATCATGCATCTAGGTCCCTCATCATAGACCAAGCTCAACCATTTTGTCTAACAATCGAGTATCGCCTCATGCGGTTCCAACTAGTACATACCAATCATGACACCATAAGATCCTAAGATCGTGACATACAGGTTGTCCCTCATGAAAAACTCTCCCAGGTTAAGGCTACAACCCATAACATTATCTCCAACCTTATTTTTGGCTCTTGAAGCCATTTCTACAAAGCTAAACTCAACTTGTTCGACTTCCTTTACCTTAATTATTTTTAGCACTGCACCAGAAATAAAACTCTTTGTAGCACCTGGATATATCAAAATACTAAGGGTATGGTCAGCAAAGGTACCTGATTTCTTGAGAACAATCGAATGGTGCTCTATCTCTCAGTTATTCACCACTCCATGAATTTGATGGGCCTTTCCCAAATCTCCCATGGTAGTGGGTCCTTCTGATGCATAAGCTCTATTCCTCTCAAATGGGTATTCACACTCGTAATATGGATCTCCACATGTCCAATACACTTTCCTCAGTTCATTACTCCTAGTACCTAAAGTAGAAGTTGATAGCCCACCGGCCTGGAACCCTGGTCTGTGTTTTTCAACATGCGTAAATTGATGCTACTGCGGTCGGTGCTGCTAGTGTTGTTGTGGTCCTCTATAAGGAGTTCACTGCTAAGTCACTGGTCATTGAGGTGTAGTGAAAGAGAATCCTCTCTGTATGCCACGATATCCTAGTGAATATATAACCGGTGTCCGATGTTGTTGCACACCAGATGACACCTGTCCTGTTGGTCTTGTTGGAGTCATTTTCTGACCCCTACTGATAAGCTTCTCTTATGCTATGAGGACCTTGTGGACAACATCATGCGAGGTTTGAGACATCAAAATCCTCACCTTTGCATGAATGTTGACATTAAGTATTAACATGAACATGTTTACCTTAAATTTTTCTATATTCAGGTGCATAGCATACCGAAGCAGCCCCATGAAGTGGGCCTTGTACTAGGGAACCATGCAATCACCCTGTCGCAAGGAATTGAACTTGTTGGGTTGATGGTCAATGAATTCCTCAGACATATAACTTTCTTGGAACCGTTCCTTGAACAATTCCCATGAAACATCTTGGACTTCACAGTTCAATTTCCATAGGAGCATCTTACACCATAGAAGACTACTCCCCTTAAGTTGAAAGACCTCCATTCAGACCTTTATGTTGGAGGTATAGTCACGAAATGAAAATAGCATCACCATATTCTCCAACCATGCACCGATGACTATGTCATTTGGGGCATCGAAGAACTCAGGAAACTTGACGTTCTCGAGTTTGTGGTGAATGCTACTAGTACCAACCCGGGCACATGGTGGAACCTCAGGAGATTTCATCACCCTATCCTCATCTCTATCCAAATGATTGATTAGTGTCTTTGACATCCTCTAAAAGGACCTCATCTTCCCAACCAGATCACCCAAAACTGTTTGTTCCTTCCTGACAACCTGCTCGTCTCCCTAAAGGTTAGACCCCTCAGGCATGGATGCTTCTGAGGGCATCCAGTCCCCTCCCCTAAAACCCCATCGTCTGCCTCTATGTCATTCTCTAACCATGATTACCTACATGAATATAATCAATTTTAATTAGCGACTATTTATAATCAAGTACTCAATCAATGGAAGTCGTAGTGATCCCAAGTCGCGAGTCATACTGGCTCTAATACCATATGTAAAGACCCCTGTTGTTATGACAAGATGCTACACATAATGAGTGCAATATGTATATATATATATATATATATATATATATATATATATATATGATAGGAAGGAACAATGAAAACTATCAGTCAACACAAATCAATGATGAACACAACCTATGCAATTTAGGCAACAAAAAAAGAAATGACCTAGCGTACTAGTACATCATGCATCTCGAAGAAACATACGACAACAAATCAGACAAAAAGTAAAAAAAAATACCCGTCCATCCTACCCTACAACATTAGGACCTCGAGGACACATAAGCAATGCTCAAGCCTAGGTTCCCATTGATTTTGACCATTTAAGGTATGAAGGATGGTGACTTTTTTGAGGAATAAGGAGGTGTCTACATCCTTCCCAACACAAACAAGACCATTCCTAATAAGCTAAAAGGAACACCAATCAATCCAAACACAACAAATTTAAGTACACAAGTAGTTGGAGCCTTCTCAACGAGCGGGAGACAACACATACAGCTTACAAACAAGTCAAACCTTACAAAACAACATCATCCCCATAAGGAGTCACATGATCCTAAGACAAGTTTCATATGCACTTATTGATCAATGAAAGCTATGAACCAATCATAAGGTATCACATCGTCACATTGCGATAAGGGCCCTAGGGACCCATGCAAAACCAAAATACTAAACCTTCAACCAAACATAAAATCCCACGTGCCTGAAATCCAACTTGAATAGACATACATTATTTGGTGCCATTAGATGAAGGTGCTCTAACAATCAAGAAAAATGGATACGGGGTGACTATAATCAATACAATATAACTGGTGCAATGACTAGATGTAAATCATTAGCAATATATCATCATAAGAACTAATTTAGAACATAAGTAATCATTCACCATCTAAAAGTAAAAGCATCTAACCATCTTTAAGAAACAATTACCTTCCATTCAAGGGTTATTATTCTAGTAACTCATCTAAAAATTTTACTTCTTGGGTTCTAAAGTCCCACAAAGAAATCAACTCTTTAAATTGCAAGGAGTAAAAATAAGGGTCGCAAGCATCAGACACCCTTACTCAATGTCATGCAAGGCACAATATTTAATGATGATTTCGCAAGAAAACATAAAATTGTTTCAACAAATAATTTAAATAATTCAACAGTCAACCCATAATTATCTAATTATAATAAGGAATCATGACCATCATTGAATGAACACCTTTTTAAAATTGTTATGTCCTATCATTCAAATTAAATTAATACTAAAGCCCTCGAATGATATTAACAAATTGTTTCACTCCCATCCTAAACATTTTAAATTAAAACTACAGTTAGGGTTACTCATTACTATAACTAATTGTTTCCAGTATCATATTAAATATCGACATGGTTTATACATCATTACTAATACCTGCAACGATATCTTAACTCTGAACAAGACTAACAATGATAACGTGGTAGTGGTATTAATAATCAACAACCTGGTTTATACTAAAAAAAATATCCAGTCAACACATCATAAAACTCGGCACAAGACTAACAATCATATCGTGGCATTAATAGTTAACAATCTGATTGTACATTAAATTTTTTTGGATGTATTTAACCAATAATTCCAGGGATTAGAAATAGTTACATTGCCAACTATCAGTAAGTTGGAAATTCACAAAATAGAAGAAATGCTTAAATGTTAATTTTTCTTTTTGCAGATTAGAAATATAAAACATGCCAAGAAAACTCATAAATTGCAGAATAAAATAAGTAACCATCACTGGCCACGTAAATATTGCTTCTGTCCTAACACCTCTTCCATAAAAAGATGTTGTCATTCCTCTTGTCACACAACGCCGAATATAACTCTTTTTCACTCAAATTAGGGCAACTACCAAAGAAAAGTAGTGCCACGCGTAGTTGTACAGTACATGTTTAGCTAAAAATTTGGGAGCATAAAAGTGTACAGGAAAAAAATTAAAGGGAGATTTTGTTTTAGAGAAAAAAAATCAAGATTTGGTTGGTAACTGTGTTCTACCAAAGCGTTGGATCATGATGATCTTGTGGTCTCAATCAATTTGCAAGTTTTTAAAGAAATAGTGGGCCTGAGGCCCAATATCTACTGGTCAAAAAAGATCAAGAGCACCAAGTAAACTGTTTTTTTCAACACACAACAAATATCTACATCCAAGCCTAGCCCCATGGGTAAGGGGGAGCTTACGCCCACATAAAAAAATGGGTCTTTTAAATGAATCCCCATGAGACAGAAGTCTAATTTTGGGCCCCATCATTAGAGCCATNGGTGTTGTCGTCAATAGCTCCTTGAGCCTCTGAAATGCCTCCGTGCATTTCTCAGTCCCAACTAAATTCTTATTCTTCTTCTACAATTCCCTGATCTGATTTGCTATCTTTCAAAAAACCTCGACGAAACATTGATAGTATCCATCTAAACCCATGAAGCTACGCACTTCTGGGACATTCATTGGTGTAAGAAATTTGATAATAGCCTTGACCTTTGTTGGATCTGCAACGATACCTTTGTCGGAGATGACATGTCCTCAGTAGTGAAACTTCGACTGATAAAATGAGCATTTCGATAGCTTCCCAAACAATTTGATCTCTCGTATACACTTTAGTACCATGCACAAGTGCTAGTCATTCTCCTCCATCTTCCAAGAGTAAATCAAAATATCGTTAATGAATAATTTGAAAAACTTGTCCAAGTATTCGTGGAACACCCCATTCATCAAACTCATAAATACACCTGGGAATTTGTCAGTCCAAACGGTAAAACAATAAATTTGTAATGTCAAAACCTCATCATAAAGGAATTTTTTGGGATGTCCTCCTCCTTGATCCATAACTAGTGATACCTTGATCTCAAATTGATCTTTGAAAACATCGTCACACCTTTCATATCATCAAAAAAATCATTAATCCTTGGAAACAGATACTAATTCTTGATCGTTACCTTGTTCAATTGATGGTATTTAGTCTAGAGTCTCCACGAACCATCCTTCTTTCGTATAAAAATAACAGGCGCATCCCACAGTGACATGCTTGGACATATAAGTCCTAGGTCCAAAAACACCTTCAGTTGCATTTTCAACTCTTGTAACTTAGGTGTAAACATCCGATAAGGAGTTCTCACTATCAATTCATTTCTTGTTTTTAGGTCGATGGTAAATTCCAATTCCCACTCCAGTGGCATCCCAGGTAACACCGCGATGAAGATGTCTGAAAACTCTCGCACCATCAGAAGGTTTTATATACCTTCCACTACGCCCTTCTTGTTTAAAGTAAGGATCACATATAACTTACATCCCTTGCACATGCTCGTATTTAGTGGCAAGGAAGAGATCAACCTTAGGGAAAATCCCTGGTTCCAACCTACAATCATGCATCTAGGTCCCTCATCATAGACCAAGCTCAACCATTTTGTCTAACAATCGAGTATCGCCTCATGCGGTTCCAACTAGTACATACCAATCATGACACCATAAGATCCTAAGATCGTGACATACAGGTTGTCCCTCATGAAAAACTCTCCCAGGTTAAGGCTACAACCCATAACATTATCTCCAACCTTATTTTTGGCTCTTGAAGCCATTTCTACAAAGCTAAACTCAACTTGTTCGACTTCCTTTACCTTAATTATTTTTAGCACTGCACCAGAAATAAAACTCTTTGTAGCACCTGGATATATCAAAATACTAAGGGTATGGTCAGCAAAGGTACCTGATTTCTTGAGAACAATCGAATGGTGCTCTATCTCTCAGTTATTCACCACTCCATGAATTTGATGGGCCTTTCCCAAATCTCCCATGGTAGTGGGTCCTTCTGATGCATAAGCTCTATTCCTCTCAAATGGGTATTCACACTCGTAATATGGATCTCCACATGTCCAATACACTTTCCTCAGTTCATTACTCCTAGTACCTAAAGTAGAAGTTGATAGCCCACCGGCCTGGAACCCTGGTCTGTGTTTTTCAACATGCGTAAATTGATGCTACTGCGGTCGGTGCTGCTAGTGTTGTTGTGGTCCTCTATAAGGAGTTCACTGCTAAGTCACTGGTCATTGAGGTGTAGTGAAAGAGAATCCTCTCTGTATGCCACGATATCCTAGTGAATATATAACCGGTGTCCGATGTTGTTGCACACCAGATGACACCTGTCCTGTTGGTCTTGTTGGAGTCATTTTCTGACCCCTACTGATAAGCTTCTCTTATGCTATGAGGACCTTGTGGACAACATCATGCGAGGTTTGAGACATCAAAATCCTCACCTTTGCATGAATGTTGACATTAAGTATTAACATGAACATGTTTACCTTAAATTTTTCTATATTCAGGTGCATAGCATACCGAAGCAGCCCCATGAAGTGGGCCTTGTACTAGGGAACCATGCAATCACCCTGTCGCAAGGAATTGAACTTGTTGGGTTGATGGTCAATGAATTCCTCAGACATATAACTTTCTTGGAACCGTTCCTTGAACAATTCCCATGAAACATCTTGGACTTCACAGTTCAATTTCCATAGGAGCATCTTACACCATAGAAGACTACTCCCCTTAAGTTGAAAGACCTCCATTCAGACCTTTATGTTGGAGGTATAGTCACGAAATGAAAATAGCATCACCATATTCTCCAACCATGCACCGATGACTATGTCATTTGGGGCATCGAAGAACTCAGGAAACTTGACGTTCTCGAGTTTGTGGTGAATGCTACTAGTACCAACCCGGGCACATGGTGGAACCTCAGGAGATTTCATCACCCTATCCTCATCTCTATCCAAATGATTGATTAGTGTCTTTGACATCCTCTAAAAGGACCTCATCTTCCCAACCAGATCACCCAAAACTGTTTGTTCCTTCCTGACAACCTGCTCGTCTCCCTAAAGGTTAGACCCCTCAGGCATGGATGCTTCTGAGGGCATCCAGTCCCCTCCCCTAAAACCCCATCGTCTGCCTCTATGTCATTCTCTAACCATGATTACCTACATGAATATAATCAATTTTAATTAGCGACTATTTATAATCAAGTACTCAATCAATGGAAGTCGTAGTGATCCCAAGTCGCGAGTCATACTGGCTCTAATACCATATGTAAAGACCCCTGTTGTTATGACAAGATGCTACACATAATGAGTGCAATATGTATATATATATATATATATATATATATATATATATATATATGATAGGAAGGAACAATGACAACTTTCAGTCAACACAAATCAATGATGAACACAACTTATGCAATTTAGGCAACAAAAAAAGAAATGACCTAGCATACTAGTACACCATGCATCTCGAAGCAACATACGACAACAAATTAGACAAAAAGTAAAAAAAAATACCCGTCCATCCTACCCTACAACGTTAGGACCTCGAGGACACATAAGCAATGCTCAAGCCTAGGTTCCCATTGATTTTGACCATTTAAGGTATGAAGGATGGTGACTTTTCTGAGGAATAAGGAGGTGTCTACATCCTTCCCAACACAAACAAGACCATTCCTAATAAGCTAAAAGGAACACCAATCAATCCAAACACAACAACTTTAAATACACAAGTAGTTGGAGCCTTCTCGACGAGCGGGAGACAACACATACAGCTTACAAACAAGTCAAACCTTACTTACAAAACAACATCATCCCCATAAGGAGTCACATGATCCTAAGCCAAGTTTCCTATGCACTTATTGATCAACGAAAGCTATGAACCAATCATAAGGTATCACATCGTCACATTGCGATAAGGGCCCTAGGGTAACATGCACAACCAAAATACTAAACCTTCAACCAAACATAAAATCCCACGTGCCTGAAGTCCAACTTGAATAGACATACATTATTTGGTGCCATTAGACGAAGGCACTCTAACAATCAAGAAAAATGGATACGGGGTGACTATAATCAATACAATATAACTGGTGCAATGACTAGATGTAAATCATTAGCAATATATCATCATAAGAACTAATTTAGAACATAAGTAATCATTCACCATCTAAAAGTAAAAGCATCTAACCATCTTTAAGAAACAATTACCTTCCATTCAAGGGTTATTATTCTAGTAACTCATCTAAAAATTTTACTTCTTGGGTTCTAAAGTCCCACAAAGAAATCAACTCTTTAAATTGCAAGGAGTAAAAATAAGGGTCGCAAGCATCAGACACCCTTACTCAATGTCATGCAAGGCACAATATTTAATGATGATTTCGCAAGAAAACATAAAATTGTTTCAACAAATAATTTAAATAATTCAACAGTCAACCCATAATTATCTAATTATAATAAGGAATCATGACCATCATTGAATGAACACCTTTTTAAAATTGTTATGTCCTATCATTCAAATTAAATTAATACTAAAGCCCTCGAATGATATTAACAAATTGTTTCACTCCCATCCTAAACATTTTAAATTAAAACTACAGTTAGGGTTACTCATTACTATAACTAATTGTTTCCAGTATCATATTAAATATCGACATGGTTTATACATCATTACTAATACCTGCAACGATATCTTAACTCTGAACAAGACTAACAATGATAACGTGGTAGTGGTATTAATAATCAACAACCTGGTTTATACTAAAAAAAATATCCAGTCAACACATCATAAAACTCGGCACAAGACTAACAATCATATCGTGGCATTAATAGTTAACAATCTGATTGTACATTAAATTTTTTTGGATGTATTTAACCAATAATTCCAGGGATTAGAAATAGTTACATTGCCAACTATCAGTAAGTTGGAAATTCACAAAATAGAAGAAATGCTTAAATGTTAATTTTTCTTTTTGCAGATTAGAAATATAAAACATGCCAAGAAAACTCATAAATTGCAGAATAAAATAAGTAACCATCACTGGCCACGTAAATATTGCTTCTGTCCTAACACCTCTTCCATAAAAAGATGTTGTCATTCCTCTTGTCACACAACGCCGAATATAACTCTTTTTCACTCAAATTAGGGCAACTACCAAAGAAAAGTAGTGCCACGCGTAGTTGTACAGTACATGTTTAGCTAAAAATTTGGGAGCATAAAAGTGTACAGGAAAAAAATTAAAGGGAGATTTTGTTTTAGAGAAAAAAAATCAAGATTTGGTTGGTAACTGTGTTCTACCAAAGCGTTGGATCATGATGATCTTGTGGTCTCAATCAATTTGCAAGTTTTTAAAGAAATAGTGGGCCTGAGGCCCAATATCTACTGGTCAAAAAAGATCAAGAGCACCAAGTAAACTGTTTTTTTCAACACACAACAAATATCTACATCCAAGCCTAGCCCCATGGGTAAGGGGGAGCTTACGCCCACATAAAAAAATGGGTCTTTTAAATGAATCCCCATGAGACAGAAGTCTAATTTTGGGCCCCATCATTAGAGCCATGCCTACGCACAATGAGCACCAATGCAAAAGGTGACAAGGAAAGAGTCCACACAAAACTAAATGTTTAGTTTTGGGCTCTACTCTCTTGAGTCGATCGACAACAAGGAATTTGAACTCCAATCAACATATCAACCAAGAGTTCGACAATGCTCATGGTCCAAGCACCACATGCCAAGGATAAAACATTCAACCAAGGGAGGATCCCTTAAAGTGTATTATATATGCACATTGTGTCAAGGAAAGAGTCCACACACAACGTGCCTCTCTAAAAAATGGTCAGGAATTAAATAAGATCGGGGTAATGATGAAGGATGGAGAGGAGTATATAGGACAAAAAATTGTGTGGAAGAAAGGATGAGAGTGAAGAAAACATTTCATAATCAACCCTATTCAGACCAGTGATTGAATCCCCCTCACATGTTCCAACATGGACTATAAAAATGCAGGTCAGGGATTGGGTCCTGCGCTCAGTTTGGCCATGAGAGGATCATAAAAAATCCAGGAAGAAGAAGTGAAACACAACCCCATTAAATCTCAATACAGACAAGATTATAAAAGTGAGGCCTTACTTTTATTTTTACAAACCCTTTTTTCTAATCCAAAGTAAAAGAAAAACACTGAACTTTATCTAGATCTTGCAATGTAGAGACACACTTGAAATTTTGAGGCTATGGTCAAAGAAACAACGAATTCATGGGTCCATTCTCTTGCTGGGAAAATTACAAGAAAGTTGAAGGTAGGATAAAAATAAAACACAGAGAGGTGCTTGAGGTAAAAGGGAGGGGTTGCGCTAGGTTCACGACGTAATAAATTCTGAGTGTGAAACAAAAAAAAAATAAGGAAAACATCGGGCTTATAACTTATGGTGCAACCCAAAAAAACGCGATACCACCACGTAGGCTTGGTGAGAAAGAAACTTATATGTAGCGAAACACTCAAAATCCAAGTCACAAGGTCAAGATATCCCACAACGTAGAGGTATAAGGGAGAACCCAACCTTCAAGATCAATCTTGGCTATCCACAACATGTGATCTCACCCATCATAACATATAATTAACAAATTCAACAAATATATATCTAATACCAATTATAACTAAATACAACTGAAAATTAAGGTGTATCATAACCGTAGGAGGACCCAAAGTCATTTTCCCATGCCCTCTCTATCAACTCATTCTTACCAACCATTGAGACCTCACCGGTACCTACTAGTGAATGCTAAGGGGACTCTTCTTCCCCATGAGCCCATAGAGCCGCAAAGGGGCCACACACACAATACCAAAGAATTCTATCTCACAACTCTCCTCGCAAGGTCCAACTACCACTCATTACCCCAACTGGGTATCCTAACTCCCACAAGAGAAATTCAGTCAAGATAAAATTATAACAACGTTACCTTACATAATCTATATGTGATAATACTCCTTCTCTGCCATCCTTTTTATAGAGTTTTATAGTGATTAGTTTCTCAAACCCTCATTAGATTCTTTTTACTAAATTTAATTAGGAAAAACCTCCCTCGTACACATGTCACCTAATGTCTTAGTTTCACTGGAAAATGAATTTTATTAATTAATTAAATTTTCCTATTTCCCTCACCCACCTAAAAGCATTCCTAGAAATGCTCCTTGGTATCCCTTTATTCTCTTACAATTCTTAAATCACTTACACCTTACTTAAAGCCTAGTTGAGTTCATAGATAGAAAGCTCCAAAGGCTAGATTCCTTACTAAGTTAGACATTCCCCTTTTTCTTTAAGTATCCCCTTTTAATTTGGTAGACATCAAACGTCTATAGTCAATACTTCGTCAAGTGATCTTGTGGGAGACTAAGGGCCTCTAAGAAATCAGTACCATGCCTTATTTCAAACCCCTTAGAATCATCATGAGAAAATTTCATAGTCTTCCTTCATGACATATTGGGTCTTCTCGAATTAGGTAATCGTTAACCTACAGTTCGAGTCATGGTGAGAGTTCTAGTAGGTTGTGTCAGCGCTATCGCCACACCTCTCCCTCAATGTCTCTGGTTTTCGTGTGTGACCACTTTACTCCAAATGTGAGTATGGTCGACAATCTATCATCAACCTGCATCCATCAATGAAACATGTCAGCGATAAAAATCAACATCATAATATATAATCATATGTCACATATGTCATATCAACAACGTTCAAACTATAATAGTCCACTCCATGACTCGATCGGAAGTCCAAGGAGATTCATCAATGCCATCGACATCCTATGACATCCAGATTTCTACACACTCAAGAGAGTCCACTCAATAACACATGTCTATGTAAATATAGAAAAAATAACATATCATCAAATCCATAACATCTCATAATCATAATCAAAACAACTAATCGTATAATAAAATAGATCACTTGCACGCACATTTCCTCAACGAATAAGTCTTCTCAGTGCTTGAAAGAGTGCGATGTTACACAACATGTCTTTAATCTATCAAATCATACACAACCATGTTCTTTCTGCATGCATACAAAATATACAATACTAATTAAAAATTAAAAAAAACTAATTAGTTCAAAATCAATTGAAAGAAAATACGAGAAATAAAAAGAAATAACAACAAAAGTCTATTCCGAGAGCAATAAATTTTGAGAGGAAAATGAATTAAAAAGAGAACTACTATGCACAAGACTAAGTCACCAAAGGTGATCAATATAGGTATTTCTTGAGTAATTTTCTATTGAAAGGAAGGTCCTCAATTTTAACGACCAACACCGTTACGACAACCATTCTAGTGGTAAGAGCAATATATACCATTTATAATTTTATTTTTTTTTAAACAAGAACCGTCTAATTACATCGACATATGATGATAACTACATAATTGAATTTATCAAATGCATTCATGAATGCAATAACAGAATGCAACTAGTATCATATTGAAATGACAGTTTAAATAATCATAATCATCACCCCTGAAATAACTATATAATTGAATGTATGAATGAAATGACAAATGCAACCATTATTACATTGATCGACATATATTAATAACCCCAATTACACTAGCTAAATGACAACATACTCGCGTATGGCTATGCGCCCTCATGATTGGAATTGACAAGAAATAGCATACATCACTTAATGAGCTTACTTAAGTATTAATGTGAAAACCTAATAACATCTCTTATAATTGCATAATAATGTCTTATCTCTATTGAAAATATCCCAATGCATCTATCTTATACATCATCTTTTTTTTTTTTGCAAAGACGACGATAGTGTTTACCGTAATTAATGGCCTAATTAATAACAGTACCACCTACTAACAATCTTTATAGATTTAAATAATCACATCATTTCAGTGATAGACACGTCTCTTTGACTTTTATTCCAGAATACGTATACGTCTTAAATGGGGCTATAGTTAGTAGCTTTAAACATAAAACAGTTCGGCGTCAATTTAACAACGCATTTGCAATATTATGAAAACAATGTTTTGTTAAGTAATGAATTAGATAGATGAACCATCAACAACAACAATTCTCCTCGAAATTGACAGTACCCTCATTCTTGAAATTAACAGTCTAATTAAAAAGGTATTGATAAAGTAGTCCTATCTTAATCGTGCATTTTCCGGGATTAAACATGAGTAACAATAACGAATTTAAATGGCAAGGATAACTATCATTTTTAACAATATATCTATATCAACTCCCGCATAATTAAAATTGACATCCGTAATGATAATATCCGTGCGAATTGGGTTTAGAAGAACATCATACCAACACAACAATAATTAATAATTTTGGTCACGTTTTGAAACATCATGATGGGAAACCAGCAATTAAGAATCTTATCATCAAGCAAGGTGCGCCGAGTGGGATTCGTCTTCACCTATACTCGTAACAATAAGTTAGGGTTTTATTTAGGTATCTGATTGAAGGAGACAATCCGTAAGCACCCTTAGATACAACTGGCGGGAAGGGATCCTATGGACGATAGCTAACCAGTGCAGTCAACAAGAGAAACTCAACGAGGAGGGTCGAAGCGAGGTCAACTCTGAGTAAACTGACTAACAAATCTACTGACGGCAGTTGAAGTGCCAATTTATAAGTAGGAGTAAAATAAATTCATGTGTTCATTGCATGGAAGACACAGACCACTGTAAGATGTAAAAGACTGACACACAGAACGCCAGATGCGTAAACTTAGCATGCAACAGTGACACGCATCCTTCTCGTAACGCATAAGATGGACGCGCAGGTTGCCAGCGTATAAGGTTTAATAGGCAAGAGTAGACGCCAATACGTCAGCAGGCACAGGTTAACACACAATAAAGTTTGCAGATTTTAAACTAGTGCCTGCATGCAATGCTGAGTGTAATGGAAGAACCAGACCTGCGTATTGCATGGGTTTACTACTAGAGTTGAAGGCACGCAGTGGTTTCCTGCCGCCGAGTCTTCAGTGGAAGGTAGCCAAGGGTCGAATCATCAGAAAGAGGATGCCAACGGGAATGCATATCGCAGTGAAAGTTGGGACAGAGATAAGAGTTTTAAAAACTATGCTTCAATCGCGCGCTCTGGCAGCCTTCCGCTCTCAGTGCGAATGAAGCATGGAAGGAAGGGATGGACTCACATGCACAGGGCCCCCACGATTTTGATCGGAGATGTAAACGGAGCCTGTACCAGTTTCCTTCCTCCTGGGTTGGTTAGCGCCTGGTTACTGTAAAAAAAAAAAGAAAACAGAAGGCCATGCAGACTTCCTGTACGCGGTCTAACATTCAACTAAGTTGTCTTGAGAAGATGCAACGAAAGTTTCATGCAATTGGTCCTCAATACCCAGACTCAGAGAAAACCCAATAATCAACTTTTCCATGCAATTATATTACAACTGTGCAGAGACGTAAGGTCGTGGTCGGTGAATAATTCAACAGAGTTATGTTTACCAGCAAGGGTGA
>JZKD02S1717623.1:15142-36368 GCA_000966675.3 Picea glauca
TTGCCTCATCTCCATTTTCTATCATTTACATTCATTTATGGGCTGAAAGGACTATTCCATTGCATAGGGAGCACTCATTTCATTATGGAACACTTTCCATTTCACTCAAAAAGGTTTATGTTTTCCCAAGATACGACCATTATAGTCAGATCCAGAGGTATAAAGTTTGAATATGCATTTTTTAATTTTTTTTGTAGAGAAGTATTTTGGTTTTATTTTGGCTTTGTGTTTTTTTATTTCTGGGTTGATACTCTTTTAGATCTGTGTATTCTCATTTCCCTATGCCCCGTGCGATCTTAGAAAATCAGAAACAGATAGGAAATGGTGCATCTTCTAGGTAAGCTAACCGAGATCTAACCCTTCTTTTCAACGAGAAGAGAATTTTTTTTCTTGTGTGAAAAAAGTTTTTTTTTAGCACGCTCTCCAAGGCCATCTTCAACAACAACAACAACAACAATACTCCTTTTGAACATTACAATATGTTTTTCTAGACCATTTGGTTAAAATTTTCCTTATTAAGTAAGAGGTCTTGAGTTCAAGTCTTTCTTTTGTTACCTTTTTTGAAAAGGTTCATGCTAAAATTGTAAAGTGTATTTCACTTCAAGTATAAAAGTGAATCACTATAAGTAGCTTTAATATTCTATTTTAGAGTTATTTATTTTGCATGCATCCTTTCCTTGTAAAAGTGAGCTCCACTTCTCTTTATAAAAGTGGGTCACTTCATAAAGCAACTTACACTACCACATGGTCCTTTGGTTATCGTTTATGCCTTTTTTAAAAAGGGCATAAATCTCACATCCGAAGTCAGTTTTCATTGTCGTCTTTTCTTAAAACAACATAACTTTTCAATCTCTTTCCATTCAGATCATCAGTTTTGGTTTCTAAATTAGTATTTTATGCATATTTAATATGGATTCTACAAGTAATCTCTTACTTACCAACACCAACTACTTCCAATGGAAATCCCATATGGAGGATTTATTAAGAAGTAAGGCTTCTACCATATTACTTTGGGAAAGAAGAAAACACCGACTAATGCTGATAAGAAATCCAAATGAGATAATAGGAAAGACAAAGCATGTCGATTAATCAAAATGTCCATCTCTCATAATTTAAGTTTCCACCTTCAATCAATTGATAAACCCAAAGAAGTCTGGGAAAATATTGAATCTACATTTGGTAAACACAATATTATTCGAGCAAAACAATTAGAAAATCAAGTACTAACTTTCAGTCCAAGTGATTTTTCTTGCATTGAATACTATGTATCTAAGTTTACAACACTCTAAACTTTATGTTAAGAATGTAAGATAAATATAGACGAAGATCGTTGCATCTATATTATTATTTCTAATCTAGGTAGTGCATATTCTATGTTTGTATCTACCTTTTATGCCATACAAGAGGTTGTAGAGGCAGCTTATCAAAAACCCGGTCTTGAGAACTTTTGTGATTATTTGATTAGAGAGAAAGATAATCTAGTACAACTTGGAGTGATGAGCACTTCATGTACCTCCAACAAAGCCTTAGTTGTCCATCAAAAAGATAAAGCCAAGAATCCCAAGAAGCATCATCCTCTTCACAAAAACAAGCAATATAAGGGTCCGAAACCCACTCAGACAACTTTTCTTACTAATGGAGACGAAGGACCAAAATATAAAAATAAGAGTACTAACAAACATTGCAACTTTTGTTATAAATATGGTCATGATGAGTCCAAATGTTTCAATAAGATGGCAGATTTAGAAGTAGTGATGAAGAAGAAAAACATCAATATTGATTCTACTTCTTCTTCTTCTTCTCATGGACATGCACTTTCTTCCTCAGGTTTCTCCTTCAATACAAATTCTACTTCTATTTCTATTTCTGATGAGTGGCTTATTGATTCTAGAGCATCCTATCATATGGCTAAGGATAGAGCCATATTTTCTACTCTAATGAATGTAACACCAAGAAAATATTTGTTGGTGATGATATATCTCTTAGAGTTGAAGGATATAGAACAATTCAAGTAGAAAATGGTCATTTCAATGATGTATTATGTGTTCCAAGACTTTTTTGTAACCTTCTATCAATATATCAAATCACTCATTCAGCTGAAGGTAAAACTGTAGATTTTTCACCTCACCAAGTTGTAATCAAGGATCTAAAAGATCCTATGCATGTTCTTGCAACTGGAATTGTTGATGATATTACCAGGTTGTATAAATTTGACAACTTTGGGTCATCATTTTTTTCATCATTTTTTGTTGCTCATAGCAATGACTTGAGCAAACTTTGGCATAAGAGGTTTGTTCATCTAAACTATCGCTCATTGCAACAACTATGTAATCAATAGATGGTGATTGGTATTCCTCTTGTTTCATGCAGAGATGGTTTTTGTGTCAGTTGTGTTCTCAACAAACATCATCGGGAAAATTTTGACAAATGTGCCTCTTGGCACACCTCAGGTCCTTTGCAGCTTGTTCACATTGATTTGTCTAGTCTACTTTCTTCTCCTTATTTTTATGGTTGAAAGTATTTCTTAACTTTCATCAATGAATTTTCCAGACGTACTTGGGTTTACTTCTTAAAACTTAACAAAGAAGTTTTTCACAAATTTTTGGCCTAAAAGGTCCTTGTAGAAAAGAAATTTGGACATCCAATTCAAAGGTTAAGAATAGATAATGGAGGCGAATATGTGAACAATAATTTTACAAGTTACTACACTACATAGGGAATCCAAATGCAACACACTATTTCATATACACCACAACAAAATGGTGTTTCTAAGAGCAAGAACCGCACATTAAAAGAAATGGCTAATTGTATGATCCAATCTAAGGGATTAAGTCTAAAGTATTGGGCAGAAGCCATCAACTATGTAAATTACATAGTAAATCGCACTCCCACAAAGTCTCTTAAAAATATAACACTGGAAGAATCTCAGACTAAAATTAAACTAGATGTAAGTCACTTTCGTGTATTTGGCAGTATAGCATGGGTTCACATTCTTGATGAGAAAAGTAAAGCATTGCAGCCTAAAAGTGAGAAGTGTATATTTGTTGCTTATTCTAAAGACGTCAAAGGTTACAGACTTCTTCAATCACATTGTAATGAAATTGTTATTAGAAGAGATGTTAAATTTGATGAAAATCTCTTGTCCCGCAAGCCTAAGTTGGAGTTTGTGCCTTCTTTGGCCTGTGAGCCTAATTCGACGGTTGTGCCTTCTTCAGCCTATGATCCATATTCGACGTTTGTGCCTTCTTATGATTTGGTTTCTTCTTCAGATGATGAAAGTGAGGATGAAAATGCACCTCCGCCTGGTCACCCTCCTCCAGATGAGTCCTTTGAACCTGAACCAACACCATCTCCATTGCTTCCTAGATGGGTTTGTTCAACACAAGAAGTAACTAGTGATATTTTTGGTGATCCTTCAGATCAATGTCAGACACATTCACAGTTCTACTGAGTCTCTTCTCTTTTGGCTCAAGTTTCATAAACTCATGATCCAGAGACATTTGCAGAAGCTTCAGGTCATCCATATTGGGATACAACAATGAGTGAAGAGTATTGTTCTTTAATGGAAAATGATACTTGGGATCTTGTACCTCTTCCAAAAGGAAGAAAACTTGTTAGATTCAAATGGGTCTACAGAACTAAGTATGGATCATATGGAAGTGTTGAAAGAAACAAGGCTCGGTTAGTTGCCAAAGGATTTTCCCAAGTTGAAGGAATTGACTATAATGAAACCTTTTCCCCTGTAACAAAAATGAATTTCATTCGCCTTGTTCTTTCCCTTGCTGCCTCACATAAATGGAAGGTCCATCAAATGGATGTTAAATCCGCCTTCTTGCATAGAGATTTGAAAGAATAAATCTACATTGAAAAACCTCCTGGCTATGTCCAGAATGACTTTAGCCTTATTTGTCACCTCAAGAAATCTCTTTATGGTCTCAAGCAAGCTCCCCAATCTTGGTATGCCAAAATAGACAACTTTCTTATTGCCACTAGATTCTCTAGATTCCATTTTGATCCTAATGTCTATACCATGAAAGTAGGAATCCATATCATAATCCTTGTCCTTTATGTTGATGAACTTATCCTTACTGGTAGTGACTCAAAACTTTTAAACCATGTGAAAACCAGCTGTAAGAAGAAATTTGAAATGATAGACTTAGGCTTTTCGTAGTATTTCCTTGGCCTCCAAGTTTTGAAAACCAATGTAGGAATTTTTCTTTCCCAGTATACGTATGCTTGTGACCTTCTTCGTTGCTTTCACATGGACGATTGTAAACCAACCCCTTCTCCCTTCCAGTCTAGAGTCAAGATATCTGCCACCTGTACTTATTCTGAAATTGATGCCCCCCTGTATCGTCAGTTAGTTTGTAGCCTCTTATACTTGACTCATACACGTCCTGATCTTTCCTTTGACATTGGTTTTGGTGCCCGATATATGAAAACGCCCCATGAAATCCATTGGAAAGAAGCTAAAAGGATACTTAGCTATGTTCATGGTACAATTTAGTTTGGGATACATTACAGTTCAAGGGGGAATCCTTTATTGGTTGGTTTCACTAATTCATATTGGGTCGGTGAACCTGATGATTGGAAGTCTACTGCAAGTTATGTTTTCAGCCTTGGGTCGGGACCTTTTACTTGGGCCTGTAAGAAACAACATGCTATTTCACTTTCTTCAGAAGAAGTAGAGTACCATGCAGCGGTAAATGCAAGTTTGGAATCCCTATAGCTTCGAAAAATCCTTTCAGAGTTTGGATTCTAGCACCAACATTCGATCATCTTTTAGTATGACAATCAGAGTGCCATCAATCTCACCAAAGACCCATTTCAACATCAGCATAGAAAACACATCGAGATACACATGAACTTCATTAGAGAGCTCATTCATTATCAAGTTATTGAAGTGTTCTTCTTCCCTACAGAAGATCAAGTTGCAGACATTTTCACAAAGTCTCTTACAGAAGCGAAATTTTCCAAACTTCAATCTATGTTAGTTGTTCATGAAGTTTTCATTAAGGGGGGATATGGTCTAATGCCTCCTTCCTTCTCCTATTGTGTCACTATTGTAAATCCTTCAATCCTATCCCAAGTTGTTCTTAAGGGGGGATGTTAGGATATTTAGACACTTAGAAGTTAGTTGAGATATACTTGGTCTATTGTGTCATTAGGTAAATGTGTTTTTTCTAGTGTGTTTCTTTAGTATGCATTAGTATGCATTTGTAGTTATGAAATCTAACGGTCACGATATGTTCCCAACATAGTGTGATCTGATGGTTCATACTCTCCTCGATCTTAACATTCATTGATCTATGACTTAACATGCCATTGGTCCATGATCTATATTTAAATAGCATGGAGGGTCATTTTCCAATGATCTATTGTGAGAAACTCTCTTGTAAAATATCTTTGTAATCCTTTTCTTTTCATTAATAAACTGCTCGAACTGGCCATGTTGGTTGGGGCCGTGGATGTTTCCCCGTAGGGTTTTACCATGTGGAAACATTGGTGTGTTGATATTTGATCTGGTTATGTGAGTGGTTACTGAAGGTGTTTGTACTCTGTTGGAATACCTATGTTGTCAAACAACTTGTGCTTTGAGTCAGAGACTACACATATTTTTGGTGATGCCTCTTCAAACAAATCTACGTGAAAAGATTCTAACTTTATAGTGCGACAATTACTGGTATACAGAGGTCAAGTATTTTATTGGACAAAACATAATGATGGTACCAAAATTTGAGGGATTTACTATCGAGAATGATGGATTATCGAGGTTTAAAACTTGAATTTATGTACCGCCCAATGACGAGTTGAGGAGTTTGATACTAAATGAGGCTCATAGAGCAATGTACATGGCTCATCTTAGAGTCACGAAGATGAGGGAAAACCTTAAACCCTTATTCTTATGGAAATGAATGAAGGAAAACATAGTCAACTACATGGTAAGATGTCTATAATGTTAGCAGGTGAAGGTTGAACATAAATATCCGACAGGATTACTACAACCACATGCTATTTTGGAATCAAAATGGGAGTTCATTTTGATGGATTTCATTGTTGGATTGTCACTTACGGCAAGGAGACACGATTCCATTTTTGTGGTAGTAGTCAGTCTGATGAAGAGTGATGATTTTATTCCTATGTGTATGACATATCAGGCACCTGACATAGCAAGAGTGTTCATTAGAGAGTTAGTGAGATTGCATGGTGTGCCTAAGAGGATTATATCTGATCGAGGATCAGTGTTTACAACACTATTTCGGACTATTTTCCAAGAGGCCTTGGGAACCCAACTTAACTTTAGTACTGCATATCACCCGGAGACAGACGGGAAGACCAAAAGAAAAAACCAAATCTTGGAGGATATTTTGTGTATGTACGTGATGGACCAACATAAGCATTGGGAAGAGTTCTTTACACTGGTAGAGTTTTCATACAACAACAATTATCAAAGCACCATTAAGATGGTGCCATTCAAGTTTCTTTACGGGTGACCATGTTAGATGTCCTTGAGTTGGGATCGAATTGAGGATAGGGTCCTGGTGGGGCTAGTAAAGATCTAAGAAATGGAATATCAAATGCACAAAATAAAACCAAGGATCAAGGAAGCATATGATCGATAGAAGAGTTATGTCGATATGCATAGTGTCGACCGTAGTTATGAAGTTGGCGATTGATTCTTCTTGTATGTGAGACCACATAATAGTTTGATTATGTTTGGAAAGGGTGTTAAACTCTCTCCTAGATTTTTGGAACCCTTCAATATTGTGGAAAAGAAGGGGCCCATGGCCTATCGACTAGCCTTGCCTAAGTCTTTGAGGCTTATGCATGATGTTTTTCACGTATCTGTTTTGAGACATTATGTTAGTGATCCTACACATGTTATTAACATGAGTTCCTTGTAGGTATCATATGAGGGTATGCTCACGATAGAGCCAATACACATCCTGGAGCATTGCATTCGACAAATACGATGTTGAACTATAGATCAGGTCAAGTTCTAGTGGGACAACTATAATTTTCATTGAGTGACCTGGGAGGATGCATATGATATCCGTTAGCAATTTCCATTTTTGTTTGATAGCTAGACATATTGTATTGTGATACACTTTATCTTGGCACTTACATACTGTGAAACTTCTGGACAAAGTTTAAAACAAGAGGGGATGTACATAACATCTCGCTCTTTCACGCATTGAGAAGAATTATTCTTTGAGGACACTTGCGTGCAAGTAATCCAATTCACTATACAATTTGTTGTTTTGATTATGATTATGAGATGTTGTGGATCTAATGATATGTTATTTTTCCTATATTTACATCAATAGGTGTTATTGATTAGTTTCTCCTTAGTGTGGAGGACTGTATACATTAGAGGATACCGATGGCATTGATGAATCTCCTTGGACTATGGAGTGAGTCAGGGAGTGGATTGTTATGGTTTGAATGTTTTTGATTTGAAATATGTGACATATGATTAGATATTATGATTTAAATTGTTATCACTGACATGTTTCATTGATGGATGTAGGCTGATGATAGATTTCTGACCAAACTCACATTTGGAGTAAAGGGATCACGTACGAGAACTAGAGACATTGAGGGAGAGGTGTGGCAACAACCCTACCACAACCTACTAGCACTCACATCATGGCTCAAATTGTAGGTTAATGATTACCTAGTTCAAGAAGACCCACAATTGCACGAGGGAATATGGTGATAGTTTCTCATGATGATTGTAATGGGCGTACAATAAGGTAGGGTCCTTATTCCTTAGAGGCCCTTAGTTTCCCATAAGACCACCCAACAGAGTATTGACTCCAGGGGTTTGATGTATACCAAATTCATTCAAGAGGTGAGTAGGACCCTTGGAGTACGTAGTGTGTCTTGAAGGGAATGTCGTGTAAATAAAACAAAAAGAGGCGAGTGGCACCCTTGGAGCATGTAGTGCATCCTAAAAGGCACGTCGCAATTTTAACTATGGTAATTTAATAATCCTAGTTCCTAGAAGCCTATGCCTCCTTAGGACCTTGTCGGCTTTAAAATGAATGATGTGATGAGTAAAGTTTAATAACAAATTTTCCCTTAATAACTGTCTCCAAGCCTAGTGAATTTAAAACCTAGTTCTAAGTAGAACCTTTGAACAAAAAAAACTAATTAGACATGTCACAAGACAGGGGTAAAGAAAATTCAAACATTAATAATTAAAGTAAAATTTTAATGGATGATTAGTTTATTAAAAGGGTAAATTGTTGTCTTTGTCTAAACTTGCTAATTCTAAAACTAGTTAAAAAGGTGAACTTAATTAAAAGGGGAAACTTAAGGAAAAAGGGGAATGTGTAACTTAGCTAAGAATCTAGCCTTTGGAACTTTCTATCTGTGAACTCAACTAGGCTTTAAGTAAGGCATAAGTCATTTAAGAATTGTAAGAGAATAAAGGGACACGAAGGAGAATTTTTAGGGAATGCTTTTAGGTGGGTGATGGAAATAGGAAAAGTTAATTAATTAATAAAATTGATTTTCCGGTGAAACTAAGGGATCGAGTGACGTGTATGGGGGAGGTTTGTCCTAATTAAATTTAATAAAAATAATCTAATGAGGCTTTGGAAAACTAATCACTAGAAAACTCTATAAAACAGATGGTGGAGCAGAAGTATTATCACGTTTGGTTTGCGTAAGGTTACGATCTCATAATTTTATCTTGACTGAATTTCTCTTATGGGAGTTGGGATACCTAGCTCAGGTAATGAGTGGTAGCTCAACCTTCTGAGGTGATATGGGAGATAGCATTATCTGGTATTTTGTGTGGCACCCCTTTGTGGCTCAAGGGGCTTAGGAGGAAGAAGATTACCCCTAGCGTTCGCTAGGAGGTATCGGTGAAGTCTCAACGGTTGGAAAGTGGGAGCTGCATGGAGCGCGTGGGGTACAATGAATTCAGATCTTCCACCTACGATTACAGTACGCCTTAATTTTTAGTTATATTTAGTTAGAATTGGTATTAGATATATATTTTTTGAATTTTTTAATTATATGCTATGATGGGAGAGATCACATGTTGTGGATAACTAGGATTGATATTGACAGTTGGGTTCCCCCTTCTACCTCTGCGTAGTAGGATATCTTGACCTTGCTCCTTGGATTTTGATTGTTTAGCTACATCTGGGTTTCTTTCTTGCCATGTATGAGTGGTGGTATGGATTTTTGTTGGGTTGCACCATAATTTTAAAGCCTAATTTTTTCCTTATTTATGTTTCTTTTACACTCAGACTTTATTGTGCCAGGAACCTAGCACAACCCCTACCTTTTACCTCAAGAACCTCTAGGTGTTTTTTTTTATCCTACTTTCACCTTGCTTGTAATTATCCCAGCAAGGGAATGGCCCCCCTGACTTTGTTGTTTCTTTGACCATAGCCTAATAATTTCGAATGTGTCTCTGCATTGGTAGATCTAGATAAATTTCAGTGTTTTTATTTTACTCTGGATTAGAAAAAAGGGTTTGTAAAAATAAAAGTAAGGCTTGCATTTTTATAATCTTGTTTTTATTGCAATTTAATGGGGTTGTGTTTCACTTCTTCTTCCTGGAGTTTTTCTGATCCTCTCATTTCCAAAACAAGCACATGACCAAACCCCTGACCTACATTTTTATAGTTCCTGTTGGAACGTGTGAGGGGGATTCAATTGCTAGTGTGCATAGGGTTGATTCTAAAATGCTTACTTTTCTCTCAACCTTGATTTCACATAGTTTTTTTTGTCCTGGAGACTGCTCCCCATCCTTCATCACTACCCCGGTCCTATTTAATTCTTTAAGTTTTTTCAAAGAGGCACATTGCGCGTGGACTCTTTCTTGGCATGTTCTGCATATATAATACACTTTAAGGGCACCTCCCTTGTTCATTTTTTTTCTCCTTGGCACTTGGTTCTTGGACCACAAGTGTTTTTGAACTCTTGGTTTATATGTTGATTGGAGTTCAAAGGCCTTGTTTTGGACTGACTCAAGAGAGTAGAGCCCCAAAACTAAACAGTTAGTTGTGCATGGAATGTTCCCTTTTCTCCTTGTGCATTGGTGTTCGTTGCGCGTAGGCATGGCTCTTATTATCGTGCTTGAACTTGGACTTCTGTATCATGGGGATTCGGATAAAAGACCCATTTGTTTACATGCGTGTAGGCTCTCCCTTAGCCATGGAACTAGGCTTGGATGCAGAGCTTTGTTGCATGTTGAAAAAACTAGTTAACTAGGTGTAATTGAGATTTGTTGACCAATGGAGATAGGGCCTCGGGCCCACCTTTTCTTTAAAAAACTACAAATTGATCGCGATCACGAGATCACCATGATACAACTCTTTGGTAAAACATAATTACCAACCAACTCTTAATTTTTTTTCTCCAAAACATTATCTCCCTTTACTTTTTTTTCTGTACACTTTTACACTCCCAAATGTTTAGATAAACATGTATTTTACAGCTGTGTGGCATTGCCAGTCTTTCTTAGTTGCTCTGATTTGAGTGAAAAAGAATTATATTTCATGTTCTGTGATAGGAGGAACAAAAATGTCTTATTATGGTAGAGGTGTCTGGATGGAAGTGATATTTAGGTGGTTAGTGGTGGTTACTTTTTTTTATTCTATGATTTTTGAGTTCTCTTGGCGAGTTTTATATTTATAATACACAAAAAAAGAAAAAAAAACATTTTACCATTTCTTTTGTTTTGTGAATTTCCAACTCACCGATATTTGGAAATGTAACTATTTATAATCCTTGGAATACTTGGTTAAATATGCCCAAAATTTTATAATGTACAACTAGATCGTTAATTATTAATGTCATGATATCATTGTTAGTCTTGTGCCGAGTTTTAAGATGTGTTGACCAGGTATTTTTTTTTTTTAGTATAAACCAGGTTGTTGATTAGTAGTACCACTTCCATGATATCATTGTCCATCTTCTGGAGAGTTTAAGATATGTTGTCAGGTATTAGTAATGATGTATAAACTAGGTCAATATTTAGTATGATACTGGAAACAATTAATTATAGTAATGGGTGGCCCTAAGTGCAGTTTTAATTTAAAACATTTAGGATGGGAGTGAAACAATTTGTTAATATCAGTCGAGTGCTTTAGTATTAATTTAATTTGAATGATATGACATAACAGTTTTAAAAAGGTGGTGATTCAATAATGGTCATGATTCCTTATTATAACTAGATGATGGGTTGATTGTTGAATTATCTAAATTATTTGTTTTTCCTTGCGAAATCACCATTAAATATTGTTCCTTGCATGACATTGATTAAGGGTGTTTGATGCTTGCCCCCTTTCTTTTTACTCCTTGAAATTTAAAGAGTTGATTTCTTTGTGGGACTTTAGAGCCCAAAAAGTAAAATTTTTAGATGAGTTACTGGAATAATAACACTTGAATGGAAGCTAATTGTTGCTTAAAGATGGGTAGATGCTTTTAATTTTAGATGGTGAATGGTTACTTATGTTGTAAATTAGTTCTTATAATGATAAACTACCAATGATTAGGATCTAGTCGTTGTGCCAATTCAATTGTATTGATTATAGTCACACTATATCCATTTTGCTTGATTGTTAAAGAGACTTCGTCTAATGACGTCATAGAATGTATGTCTATGCAATTTGGATTTTAGGAACGTGGGATTTTATGTTTGATTGAAGGTTTAGAATTTTGGTTACGCGTGGGTCCCTACCGCCCTTGTCACAATGTGGCGACATGATACCTTATGATTGGGTCATTGCGCGCATTGATAGATAAGCACATATGAAGCCTGGCTTAGGATCATGCACCTCCTTATGGGGATGATGTTGATTTGTAAGTAAGGTTGGACTTGTTTGTAATGTCTATGTGTTTTCTCCTGCTCATCGGGAAGGTTCCACCTACTTGCGTCTTTAAAGATGATGCATTTGGATTGATTGATGTTGTTTTTAGCTTAGTAGACATGGTATTTTTTGTTTTTGGCAAGATGTGGACACCCCCTTGTTCCTGATAATAGTTGCCAGAATTGAGACTTTAAAGGGTCAAAATCGATGGGAACCTGGGCTTGAGCATTGCTTATGTGTCCTAGAGGTCTTAACGTTATAGGGTAGGATGAGTGTGGATTCCTTTTTACTTTTTGTCTTATTGATTATCGTATGTTTCTTCCACCTGCATAATGTACTAGTATGCTAGGTCATTAAGTTTGTTTGTTGCCTGAATTATGTGCATTGTGTTCGTCGCCAAATTGTGTTGATTGAATGTTGTCGTTGTTCCTTCCTGGAAAAAAAATTAAATACATATTGCAATGATTATGCATCGCGTGTTGTCGTAACAATGGGGGTATTTACATGTTCCTATATTAAATTATCATAAAAACAACTGGACTTGAGAATCTGCTTGATCTAATTGTAGAATAATATGATATGAGGGGGATCGAGGATAAATAGTCGAAAACATGGGATGAAAAAATAATATAAGTTTAGATAAAATATTAAGTTATACATTTTTAAGAATATCATGAAGTTGTATTAAAACATGGTATATTCCTTTCCATAGTGGTACTCTCATTATTTCAGTAGGGATTACATCCAAACATAAATATATAATCCTAAATGTTTTTTTTGGGTATTCTTTGGAAGCTCCACTCACCACACATTAAACTGCTAATTGTGTTATTCTTTATAATGGTAGTCCCACAAATGCAACACATTTTTATAGTGCCAACATATAAAATCAAATAGAATTGTCATTACATTCCTTTAAAGGGCCTTTCACTCTTCTCCCCCATCCATAATAAAGTGCAAAACCATTAAAATATCAAAAGAGAAAAGAACATTAAACATATATCTATTTGTTCTTCTCAAAATGGATTGAGATGAGAAAATTTAGGTAAAAGGTAACTTTTCAAGGCTATATATGCTTTCTATAAGGAGGGTCATGCCCATGGTATCATAGATGTATACCAAACATCAACATGTAGTGAATTTCAAAGTCATATATAAGTAAGAAATGTACATGTGCAAGCATGGATTAATGAGCATCATACATTGGCTTAAAGAGAATACCTAGAATATTATCTAAAATCTTCTATTATTTTCTTATGTCCTTTAGAAAAAAGGCTACTTGATGTGGAACCCATAGGATATGAAGAAGCCATATTTACAAAGAGTTCAATTGAAATATTCTGATGTAATACAAGCTTTTATTTTTCTAAAATAGAGAGATAAGTGGTTTATCCTATGTGTTACCATTTTTTTTTTGTTCCTACAACAACTCCCATTTAATTATCTTAGTTTGTGAAAATTAAATGCCCCCTACCATATTTTCTAGATCAATTATGAAGATAAGGAGTAGTTCCTTGTGTCTAAGTAGTCTTATGATATAGTGTTAGAAACTATATGGAAATTCATTTGACCTTTATTTTAATGTACATATCTATGTGGAATTATTTTAACAAATATTATCTCTTTGAACTCCTCCCTATCTCTAATTTAAGTTAATTTTACTATATATTGACTTACTATTGGTCGGCTTTGCTTGCATATGTCGGTTTCATTACCTGTAACCAATGTTTTTAAATGTTATCGGTCCATAGGATAGGTTACATCAGATTCAAAATTCAACATGCCTACAATTATTTCTGATACCTGATGTCCAACATCCTATCAGACTTACCTCATTGGGTCAACCATATTTAACAGTAATCCAAATAGATTTATCTCGATAACTTTGCATCGATTAAGCATTATCCCGATAGAGAGATTAAGGGAATCTCCATCAGGTTTTCCATGTTGGAGGTCATGTATTTTTATTGATAATCATCGACCATATACTTTTTATCAAGTTTTCATTCATTGGATATGTGTGTTGTTTTGATTACTCCTCATCATATTTCATCCTGATATGGATTTTTTTTATATCTCTTTGGAAAATCTATATAGAATTTCCATCTAGTGGAAGTTTTATATAATTTAATTAACCTTTTTTAGCTTTGTTAACCACATAGGACTCGATGTATCAAGTTATTATGATCAATGTTGATAGTGGTAATGCTCGATAAGTATTTACCAATGGAACTTTTTCGATAGTTATTTTTATCTGGATTGGATCATTCTATTATTTTTCATCTATCTCAATTCTTTATAGGTGAAAAAAATTAGAGAAACAAATTTGTATATCCATTTTAGTGGCTACTCCCAACTTGGAAAATTGGGTCCAAAAAATTGTCTGAAATATTTCAGAGCCATTTTGAGGGATCAAATGACACTTTTATGTGGTCCAAAACATATCATGGAGAAAGAGGTTATACTCTACATACCGATACCTTTCTGATGGTGTAATAATTACTGCAACCAAACGTTGTATAAAAAAATTATGTCTCCTGCAAGTGGACCTACCTGTAAATGTGTTGAACCTCCACAACACTGATCTAGATAGAAAATACTACACACATTTGCAGAGAGAAATTAAGAAAGAAGAAGCAAGATAGAAAGAATGGAACAATTCTCATTAACCGTATTCCACACTCAAAGAGTGAATAATTTATAATAGATGTAGGATACATGAATAACTAATGAGCCATAGTGGTGGTCTAGAGTGATATGGACACAAACCAGTAGTTACAAGAGTAAAATTCCACCTAGTCTAGTCTCTCAGGCAATTACGGGAGTGAACTGGCACCTAGTTGAGTTAACTAGTCAAATGGTCTTCAGTTAACTGAATGAACATAGAGTAGTGATGAGTTAACTCAGGAAATCAAGTGCAATGCATCAGTATAGTTATGACCCCATGACAAGTGTTCATTAGTTGGTGATGATCCCAATGTTTTATGGTGACGAAACCAATGCAACATCTAAACTCAACTCAACTAGTCAACCTGAAGTGTCAATTGAAAGAGAATATTCTCCAAGTGGAATATTCTCCCCTAAATATATGAGACTGGATAATGACTAATTATGACTAATCAACAAGGAAAAAACTTAGGAAAAATAAATTATAGGCGTGTGTAAAGTAACTCCAACACTCCCCTTGAACATCACTATGGTGAAAATAAACAGTGGGTCCCGGCAACAAGGTCAGGTTAGGTACCCAAATAAAAGAGATACAATGAAATAAACAATGAAAGAGGGAAAAACTCATATGAACCCCCCCCCCTCAAATTACAATGCATGTAAAAAAAAATGAGAAGGAACAAAAAGTAGTTGCTAAGCAACCTTGTCCTTCACTCCAATCAGACCTCACAACTGTGCAAGTTTGTGCTCGTTGAAGATTTTATTGAAGATGTAGATGTCTGCATGGATCTGATGAAGTATATGCATCATTGATATTTCCACACATATCCACTTTATCTTCTTTAATGAATACTATCCAAATAAATTTTGGATGAAATTTTGAAAACCGTATGGCCGTTTATGGAAAAAACACTGAAATTTGGTTGATATTGAAACAATCATAACTTCACTTTCTGGAATCCGTTTCGAACGATTTTTTTTTTGAAATTGGATATTTTCCTGAGAGGAATTCAAATATTCAATTTGTTTCTGCAAATAGTTTTCATAAAATAACATAATTAAGTATGATGTGTGCGGCTCCCTTTTTGTCTCCTGAGATGCATGCATTGTGCATGGAAAAGTATCTGGATGTGACTCCTGAGATGCATGCCATATATATTCCACATGAATTTCAGAAAAAAAATCTGAAATGGAGTAGACATCATCTTTAATTAATGTAATACAAAGTTTTGTAGATATTTGTGTAGAAGGCTCTTCAAATTGAGATGATTTATCTTCCAGTGGCTTTTCTACATTCTCTATCTTGTCAACATTTTGCATGAATTCTTCCTTATTCCCAAATAAAACCTCCAATATTCTCCATAAATAATTTGGAGTGAATTCTTGTGAATCATCATATACTTGATGTATAATTTCGGGAGAAATAAAATAGAGGATACATCTTATGGACATATATTGTTTATTGAGAAAGTCATTTTTCTCATCGACATAATCAAGCTCTACTTCCATTGCCATAGTTATTTGGTACAAGCCTTTGCATCTGAGCATAAGAAGAATTTTTGGCTTCCATTCCAAATAGTTATGAGGCGTGAGAAGTATTTCTGGCGAATAATCCATCTTTTTGTTGTCTTCAATCTTTTGTACCTGCAAAAAAATTTGTTGTAGCTATTTATTAGTAGTCCGTCAGCTCTTATACAATGTAAATATGTTGAACCTCCACAACATTGATATAGCTAGAAAATACTACACACATTTGTAGAGAGAAATTAAGAAATAAGAAGCAAGATAGAAAGAATGGAAGAATTCTCATTAACTATATTCCACACTCAAACAGTGAATAATTTACAATAGATATAGGATACATGAATAAATGATGAGCCATAGTGATTTTTTAGAGTGATATAGACACACACCAGTAGTTACAAGAGTAAAATTCCACCTATTTTAGTCTCTTAGGTAGTTACGGGAGTGAACTGACACCTAGTTGAGTTAACTAGTCAAATGATCTTTAGTTAACTCACTGAACATAGAGTAGTCATGAGTTAACTCAAGAAACCAAGGGTAATGCGTCAGTCTAGTGATGACCCCAAGGCAAGTGCGCATTATCTAGTGATGATCCCAATGTTTTATGGTGACAAAACCAATGCAACATCTAAACTCAACTCAACTAGTCAAACTGAAGTGTCAACTGAAAGAGAATATTCTCCAAGTGGAATATTCTCCCCTAAATATAGGAGTCTGGATAATGACTAATTATGACTAATCAACAAGGAAAAACCTTAGGAAAAATAAATCCTAGGTGTGTGTGAAGTAACTCCAACACTAGCATAGTGATCACCATGGTGCGAGTAGATGCCACATAAAACAAATTATATAAATGTGTGGTGTAGGACACATAGTGGATTTTCTATAATATTATAGAATGTCCACCCTAATCAATAATTTATGGTTGGGGAAGTCAATAAACTAACCCTAGATAGATATTGGGCTATGTTAAATACCAAGCTACTTGGAGTAGAAGGGATTTCACTCTTTTGAACTATGTTTTATTCCATAGCTGAGAAAAACATTTGAGAGCAGTATTGTATTATCATAACAAAGGAGAAGAGATTTTGTGGAATCCATACAAACCAAAATGTGAAAGGAAACTCCACACAGAGTTCATCTTTCCTTGTAATTTCATTTGAAGAAAAGACAGTAGATTGACCTAACCTTCTAACTCGATATTCTCTCGTATTGGGTTTCCTAGGTCATATATTTTGTTGAATTATGGATGGTGTGTGAGTATTTATTTATATTCTCTTCTTTTTTACATTTCAACTATTTCATAAATTTTAAGAAGAACAACCTATAATTAAATAATCTTATGTCTAAATGAAAAATTAACCTTCACAGTAAAGAATTTAATATTTTATTGGGTATGTTGTGATGAGGTATTCTAGTGGAATATCCACAATAATTTATAGATCATATTGTTATTAGAGAAGATTTTATTGTGGGATTTGTTGAAATATGTAGGAATCTAGGAATGAGTTTAAGAGTAATTTCACAAAACCCTAGCGGTGGTTGACGAGTTTGTTCATAACAACTCTCGATATACAATAAAGGAGATATCTACAAGGATGGAAGATAAATTCATTGACATATCTCAAGATATGTGCCTCCTCATGGAATCTCTAGCAAGCAAACTCATACCATTTAAATAATTTAGAGGTTGAAATAGAGATATTAGATCAAGTGGGAAATTGAGAGATAAAAAAGACCGAGAAAAGGAGTCTTGAAAAACAACTTGAGAAAGAGTAGTCGAGTTCCAGTGCCATAAATCCTTCACAATATTTATTCAATATGGAAGCGAAAGTGGACATAAATCCATATGAAGGTCAGATTCATGCATTAAGACTAAATCATTGTTTGCATCAACTAGAAGTTTATTTCAACGTTCATGGTATAGATGAAGAAATAAAGGCATCCTATTCCATACCGAAGTTAGAGGGATATTCTTTAACCTAGTAGGAAATCCATATGAAAATACATAGGCTAGAGGGTGATCCTCTTGTAAAAAGGAGGGAGGATTCGAAAACCTTCATAAATTACCAATTCTACCATATCACATATGTCAAGGACAAATATATTCCGTGGCATTAATTCAGGGAGAAGAAAGGGTGGAGAGTATAAGAGTACACCACCAAGTTTCTAATTATGGCCATCGTTTTGAGTATCCCTCGCAAGAACTTGGATTTACTCATGAAGAATCTCAGAGACTACATCGCCATCTATCAAATCAAGTGACTTTTCTTAAGACAAAAATAATGGATGAGGCATGTGTAAATGCATAGTATCTGGAAAAAGTAGTCCAAAAGAAATGGTAACCAAGTAGTTTTGACCAGAAAGAGCACCAGGAAGATTCCACAGATAGGAAGAAGAGGTGGAAAGGGGAAAAGGATAAGAAGAGGAAATCATTTGAGCAACAATGTAAGGAACCTATAAATCATGGTAATCATTCCAATATTGATGGGCAGGCTGACGAAAAGATAAACTACATCTAAAAATGAAACCAAAAAACTGCAAGAAGGATGCAAAGAAAAAGAATCTTATGGCCATGGATTTGAATAATCAGGTTGAAAGAAGCTCCTATGTGGATGAGAATATTATTTGCACATTAGTGCAAGAGGAGGAAAATATTAGTAGCATTCATCACCATAAAGAGAAGGATATGACCAAGCTCTTCAACATTAATATCTAGGTAATTAACACCAATATATATTCCATTTTCAAATATGGTTTTTATGATAATCTCATAAATACAGACCTGACTAGTAATATTGGATTGGAGTTTTACTATCATCATATCCCATATCCATTGGGATGGGTAAAAAAGGATGTAGTGATCAAGGTAACAAAATATTGTAATATTAAATATGTTGTAAGTGTTGATATTATTGATGAAGTGGAATTGGACATAGTACCCCTTGACATGTGTGGAATACTTATTGGAAGCCCCTACAAGTACATGAGGAATGAAATATTCATGTAAATAAAATTCAGACATCTCACTGGTAAGTGAAAACCAAGCCAAGAAATCAAGTAGTTTCAATCATAAATATGGTTTAATTTTCTTAAGAGAAAACAAGTACAAGGGTGAGTCTCTAAGAATAAAGGAATCCCTGGAGGGGTGTACTATAGATAATTAATATCAGTTGGATTATTTTCTACAAGCATACATAAGATTTTTCTAGGAGCCTAAAAGGATACCACCCAAGAGGGAAATGGAGCATGAAATTCAGTTATTCCCATATTTCCCATTGTTGAATATTAGGTTGTATAGACAGTCCATCTTGGAATTAAATGAATTGAAGAAGAACTTGAAATAGATGTTGAAGAAGGGTTTTACAAAACCAAAAGCCTCACCTTGTCAATATTACACTAAAAAATACATACCCTTTTCCCAAGATATATGATATTTTAGATCAATTGCAACACAAAAAATACTTCACCAAGTTGGATCTCAAATAGGGATACCACTAGGTGTGCATCAAGGAAGAGGGAATTGGGAAAACTTCCTTCAAGAGAGAGAAAGGTATATATGAATGGTTTGTCAAGCCATTTGGCTTATGTGATGCACCAACTACGTTTATGAGACTAATGAATGATATATTACACCCATATTTAGATTATGTTTTCATAGTATATTTGGATGATATATTTTTTTATAACTCTATCTATGAAGATCACATCTCATATCTTATGCAAATGTTGTAAACCTTGAAAAAGAACTAGTTGATGGATAACCTGAAGAAATGTCAGTTTTCTTAGTAATCATTGGTTTATTTTGGGTAAGTTATCAATGGAGGGGAACTCAATATGTATCTCACAAATATGGATGCCATGATGAAATGGCTAGTTCCTACTACTTTCACTAAAGCTAGTATATTTTTTGGGGCATCATAGTACTTGTGAAAGTTCGTAGATTCATTTTTAGCAGCTTCTATACTACTATGTGCCATAAAAATGAGTGCCAAAAGTTTCTAGTGGTGGAAGAATCAACAAAATCATTTCAATGAAATGAAAAGAGACATCATTCAAGCACTAGTTATCACACTGCGAGACTTGAAAAATCCTTTCGAAGTGGAGACAAATCCAAGTGGGTATTCCACGGGAGTCGTTTTAATGCAAGGAGGAAGGCATGCATTCTATCATTTTGAAATATTTCATAGTGTATTTCTCAGCTACCCTAACTATGACAAAGAACTATATTCCCTAGTTCAAGCTATCAAGAAGTGGAGGCACCATCTAATAGGAAATGAGACCATCATCTAGAAATATCATCAACTACTATAGTATTTGTAGGCCCAACATAAGCTACAACAAGCCATGAATTACATGTGGATGGTATTTTTACAACAATTTTATCTAGTCATATAGTATAATATCGGAAAAATAAACAAGTTCACAAAAATTATTTCGAGGCCACCCACATCCAATATTAAAACATTGGGAACTCTGATGCACATGGATTCTTTTACCCACGATTCATATAAAGAGGGATACACAAAATATGAGGAATTCAAGGAGGTGTTTCAACAGATACATGGCCAAAATCATATATAAGAAGGTGATGGTAAGGATGAATATCATTTACACAATAGTTTACTCTAAAATGTTGACAATCTGCATGTCTGTAAACGTGAGTGATTGGAGCTTATGAGAGAGCCTCAAACATCCAAGGTTGTAGGAAATTTTGGTGTTGGGAATATAGTTTCCAATTTAGAAAGGGATGTGTACTGGCTGAGAATGAAAGAATAGGTAGCAAAGTATATTAGAGTATGTATACTTTTTTGTACCAAAAATCCTACTAACATGAAGAAAGGTCTATACCATCCCTTTCCTATACCCACTCAACCCTAGTAAATCATTTCCATAGATTGTGTGGGAGATTTATGATCCAGATGGATATAGGGAACATCACAGAAGTTTCATAAGTGTCCTAGGAGGCCCAAAATGGTCTCAACAGGTAGAGAAAGTGAAAAATTAAAAGTTCTCAAAACTCTTTGAAGATGACATCATCGCGAAGAGCACTTCACAATATTTCCAAATACGTAAATGACTCATCAAATGGAGTTATGGATTGAAATATATTCAAGCTTAAAGTTTGGTTAACCTAGCCCAGTCAGCAGGGGGATGAGTCAACATCTGTACTGCTGACATAAAATTAGTATGGATGA
>JZKD02S1717623.1:51448-64962 GCA_000966675.3 Picea glauca
TAACAATGATTATGACAGGTTTCTGGGAGGTGATCTAGAGGGTAACTCTTAATTGAAAGAGTTGAAAATGTGATTCCTATTTTCATTTAAATATAAATTCTAAATCTTTTTAAAATGAAAGAAAAACATAAATAAAATAAATGCAGATTTGCGGGAATGATTTACGCTACAAAAGAACCATATTATCAGAGAGAAAGAGAGCAAACGCTCATATCTTTATAGGTTAAAATCTATAAAAGAAGTACATTAATGGACAAAATCTGGATATCTTCACCTCTTGGCCTAGAATCTGATTCATATGTTTTTGGTGTGTGTTAACGCATTTTTTCTTTTTATATAAACACATTTTTATTTAATATAAATAATTTATATATTCCAAGTTCATGGTGCCTGATTATTACAATAACGTTGAATTGAGGCTGTAGGTACTGGCAAATATCGATAGAGAAATAAATTAGGGAACATATTCATTTGGCAGCTAACCAAGAGGTGCAAATCCAGGGACCCAGAATCAGCCTGTGGCACCATACAGACTCACGAATTTACTAAAATGCAGGAAATTTAAGGCGGTCAAACGGAAGGAATTTCACTGTTCCAACAGAGAATGATCCAGTGTTGGTTCTACCTTCCAACGCAGACACGGAGAAGTACAATTCCATGCGGAGATCAAGTGTTTGGCATCCGTGGGGTATCCTCCGTCAGTTGCCAGGATTTAAAAAGAAAAATGCAGGGTTAAGTAACACCGAAACTCAGAGGTTAGTGGTCCAAGTCCGAGTGGGTGGCCGCCCCAAATTGCTGAGAAAATTCCACACAGACTAGGGATAAGCAACCTAAAAATCGTGGGTGCAACATACACCGAATGGCATGGATTTACCACCCAAAGACGCAGAGAAACAAGCGACAGCCCTACGCAGAGAACAAACAGGCAAAACAAATTCCAACTCTATGAAAATCAGTGCCACAAAATCGATTTTCGACAAGCAAAACGAATCTGGTAATTACCAAATGAATTTCCATGAACGCCCAACGCAATTCATCACCGAAATCCCCATTCAAGTTTCAAATTCCAAAAATAACAATGGTAATAGTTGTAATTCAAGACAGTACGTTTGCCAGCAATACAAGGTCGAACATCTAGCAACAATTCGGTAGAAATAAAGAAACAATCCTACATGACACAGTCAATGTTGCTACTAGCACAGAAGAAGATACACCGCATGTACAGGGTTTGACGCAAAAGGGGTCGATGAGATCATTGTTGTTGTTTTATTTATTTATTTTGATTACCAGGAGAGAAATAAAAACTTGTTTTCAGAGGCATTAACATCGGTAACCAAATTCATTATAAGAGTGTTCTCCAGAGCTATTTGTTATAATTTGATCCCCAAACCCATAGCATATAATCGGTACATGATATCAACCACATTACTTATCACTAGAAAAATTTTAAATCAAACGGGGTTGCAACAACTACACTTATAATCGCCGAGTAGAAAAATATGGCAGCGATTAATTCCAATCACAACCAATAGTTGATGCAACACATATCATAATGCATTCTATTCTACCAAATTAAAAACAAACCATATCGTTGCCTCAACTCTGTCCTCGGGTGTCGTATGTGCACTCTGTCCCGCACCTGCTTCACCCGCTCCTGCTCCGTGCCGCTCCTTCTCGCCAACCGTAGAGAGCTCACCGGTACCTCCCAGCTAATCGCTAGGGGCACTATGCTCCCCCCTTAGCCCCCTGAGCTGCAAAGGGGCCACACAAGATCCAGACGATAAGTCTAGCTTCTCAGCTCACCTCGCAAGGCTGAGCTACCACTCCAACCGAGCTGAGAAAAACCCAACTCCTCACAAGAAATCAGTCAAGCCACAATCCGGCAGTGTAACGTTACGCTCACCATTCATCCCCTCCTTCCTCATCTTCCCTTTCCTTTATATAAATTTGAGACCCACCTACTTTCCCTAAATCACTATTAATTTAAGTTTTAATGACAATCCTCTAAAAACTCTCTATTGTCCAAGTGTCACTCATCCCCCATGTTTCTCCAAAATTATTTTCTTTAAAAAATATTAAAATACTCATTTCCCTCACCCACCTATAGTCACTCCTAACATTACTCCTAGCCGTTCCTAGATCCCCTTACATGGTTTTAATAAATTTCCCTAAAAGAAGTTGCTATTTTAGTTCATTATAGAAAGTTCTTAATTGCTGATTCCTTTTTTCTTTTTACCCTATGTCCCCCACTTTCCTTTAATATTTTTCCTTTATTACTAGTTTCCCTATTCCTATTATTTATTCCTCTCTTTTTTTTTTAACCCTAAAAGATAAATGCACTTATTAATCTTTTCATTATATTTTTAAAATCCTAACTTTTATATTCCCATACTTTAAATAATTTTATTTCTTCTTTATAATTTAAAAACCATGGGTTTCAATTAATTTATCTCCCTCATTACTTTACCCCCCTTTTAATTTAAGAAGACTTTAACTAACACTTAGGAGGGTTTTAGTTTACGCCCTTATGTTTATTTTTGTAGGGTCTTTTCTTAAGGCTAATCAAAATTTTATCTTAGAGATGTTTTAAATTTAGGTTTAGATTTGAACTGGGCGACCATTAATTAGGGGAGTTGTTTTGAGAATTTCTTAAGGCGTTAAGGTCTTAGGGTCATCTAGGTTGTCTCATCATCATCATCAATGCGACGTGCCCTTCAGGACGGACTATGTGCTCCAAGGGTGCCACTCGCCTTGTTAGCTTCTGTTGCGCAACGTGCCCTTTAGGATGCACCACGTGCTCCAAGGGTGCCACTCGCCAACTTGTGTTTCTTTTGCGTGATGTGCCCTTCAGGATGCACCACGTGCTCCAAGGGTTCCACTCGTCGACTTGATTGATTGGTAGACATCTATAACCCCTAGAGTCAACACTCCGCTAGGTGAACTTGTGGGAGACTAAGGGCTCTAAGGAATAAGGCCCCTGCCTTATTGCGTTCCCCTTAGAATCATCGTGAGCGACTGCCGCAGTCTTCCCTCACAGCATCGTGGATCCTCTCGAACTAGGTAATCGTTAACCTACAGTTCGAGCCATGGTGGGAGTGCTAGTAGGCTGTGGCAGGGCTACTATCCACACCTCTCCCTCAACCTCTCTGGAAATCGTGTGTGGCCCCTTTACTCCATATGTGAGTCTGGTCGGCAAGCTATCGTCAGCCCTGACTCAATCTGGAGTCCAAGGGGTTCCACCGATGTCTTTGCATCCTCAAGGTCCAAAACCCTGCACACTCAACAAAATTGAGTCAATAGCACCTGTCTACATCAAGTAGTAAAACATCATGTCGTCTATCATAACGCATCATAATCAAGCATAAATGTATTAATATCATAAAAGTCTAGATCACTTGCGAGCAAGTGTCCTCAAATAATAAGTTCTCTCAGTGTGCCAAAGCAGGATGTTACAGCCACTAGAAGAATACCAACTACTAGAGAAACAAAAACTCAGTAAATAGGACATGTTTGGAATAATGGTTGAACGAATGGGGAAAATCCTTGAGTTAGTCGAGAGTGGCCATATTTGTAATCACATGTTGCGATTCATACCCCATAGAAGGGTATTATGTAAAAGTGATAATTGTTGATCAATTATTTTTTGACACATGTCAATATTGTTAGGCCTTGTGAGGTAGTTTGGGTATGGGTTTCTTATTGTATGTCCAATGGACATGAAAATTATAATGTAAATAATTTTGGAGACCAAAATTCCTTTTAGTTGGGAGGCATGATCTTGATGGATCTAGGGAACATCACAGAAGTTTCAGAAGTGTCCCAAGAGGCCAAGAATGGTCTTAGTAGGTAGAGAAAGGGAAAAATTAAAAGTTCACAAAACTCTATGAAGATGACATGATCGTGAAGAGAGTGTTGCAATATTTCCAATGGTGCAAATGGATATTCAAAAAAAGTTACGGATTGAAATATATTTGTGGTCAAAGTTTGGTTAAGCTAGCCCAGTTAGTAGGGCGATGAGTCAGCATCTGTACTGTTGATGTTACCATCAATATAGATGATGTCAAAATTTGTATAGAACATGTGGCAAGCACAAGAAGCAACACGTGTCATGTCGATGTTAGCATGACATTAGAATGGTGACGTGGAAACACCAGAGGCTACCACATGTCACTCATGTTTGGCCTTTTTGGGTCATTCCATGAACAAGTAAAAATGTGCCATGTGGTAGTCCATACAGCCACATGGAATAACGTACGAAGATGTGGCAGGTGATTTGGTAGACTGTATGGTGATGTGGTAGTTGGTGTGGTAGTCAATATAGTGACATGGAGGCTAAGGTGGTAGTTGAGGTGGTAGTCTGTATAGGTTGGCATGATAGTCCATCCAAAATGACATGGTAGGTATAGTCAAAAACTGCATAGAAAATGATTGGGAAACATGGGCCAATAGTTGGATGCCACGTGGCCCAATAAGAGCGTACCATGTGGCACCACTGAAATGCCCAATGAGGGCATGTGACCAAATTTATAAAAACAATATATAATAGTGGACTTCGCCAAATCTGGCAGAGGTCCCACTATATCTGGTGGTTCCACCTAGATAGAACCACCACCAATATTATTTGCAGTTATAACAACACTCCAAAATGGGGAGGTCCATGGGCTTGACCCTGGGACCTCCCCCTACACACATGCCTTAAAAAATGCACACCAACCAACACGTCCAACTACCTTGTTGGGTAGTCTTCCCACATTATTCATTAAAAGGGGGTTTTCTCCGTTGCATGAGAAGCGAGGAGCGTGCCAGTCCACCTAGGTCTATACAAACACGTATTTATATGTAGAGTACAATGCATTAACTACACAGAGGGGAACACAAATCGAGACAGAGGTCCATAGGAGGTATGATAGTGCATGTGTCCAATGGAAATGATTTGACAGTCATTTTTAGGTAATTCGTTGATGCAAATCACATGTGAAGGTATTTTTTTGTAGTAGAGCTTCAGATCAATAAGATAATTTCTGGAGAATCCAATGTAAGTATGTTTTTCATTATGTTGCTTTGTCATTAAATGTTGCAGCATAATATGCATGTTACAGGTATGAAGGAGCATGGAGAGGCTAAAACAAGGCAACATGATCAACTTGTTCCTTCTATTTCTTCCTCTCTTCTCTTCTTACACATAAAACCAATCAGTTACATGTGACAGAGAAATTGTGGCACTTGTATGATAAGTGGCCAATGAAGTAGCTCTAAATCTTGTGGTTTTAAGATCTTTGTGTGGGATTCATATCTATGCTTGGATCTGAGAAATATATCTAAGGCATTTTATGGCTCCATGTTGATGGGGGTCATTTTCTATTCTTCCTTTTTTTATGTAATGATTATGTCGGAATGATGTCCATGTAAACATCATGGATTCCTCATGCACATGAGAACCTATGAATATTGTATACATTCCTTATCACATTCCAATTTCTTGTTGCCATCGCCGAAAAGGGACTTTGTCCTTACAACTTGTAAAGGAGATACATCATCACAACGAGGAGAATAAAGCGATCAGGCTTTGGAGAATGACCTGTAGAGGTATCCCACATTGAGTGAGCTCTATTATCAAGGGATGTGTCATATCACTTATGTGTATTTTGTCCTTATATTTACTTTCATGAATTTCCACACATAGATCAGTAAATGAAAGAATGACATATAACACATAAGGAATCTACATAGAGTTTAATTCAATTTGGATTCAATCTCATAAGACTTCAACTTTACCTTTAATTTCAAATCTCTTAAGTAAAATGATCTACAATTGACACTTTAAAGGAGTGACAAAATCAACCAATTATTGGAAACTAATCACCTCCAGGTTCAGATCAGTTTACCAACAACCTGGAAGGGACATGACTATATATTTGAGTTAGTTGAAATGTTCAATAAGATATCCATTCTCATGCCTTGTAAAAATACCATTAAAGGAAAATAATTAGGAAACATGCTCTTTGAACAAGTCTAGGTTCACTTCAAGATATAGAGGAGAATCATCTTAGACAAGGATACCCTATTTATCGGTACATTTTGGAATATACTATGGGAGAATATGGAAACTAAATTGAATATGTCTACAACATCCCATCTATAGATAGATGGGAATACAAAACTAATCAATAGTATTTTGGTGGAGACCACCAAAATACATAGTCTGAAGACCACCAATGAAAACATAGTCTACAGAAAACACTTTTCTAATAGATAAATCCACAATTTTACTAGTGAGTGGCCTTGTGAAACATGATTGGGATATTTTCCATATCTACCTTTGGATGTTGTATATGAAAAATAAGGAGGAGTGAGGGAGGACCTCACAAGAGGCACATTCAGGTAAGAAAAAATTGTTGAGAGGATTGGGAAAATAAATTTCCAACTATAGAAGATGATGAGTAAGTCACAAGAAAATCACAAGGCCAAACATGATCAACATAGAACCAATATATCATTCAAAGTGGAAGAGAGAGTTTGGTTACAATTGAACAAGGAAAGGATATAGGGTCATGATAATAATTTCAAGGCTCTGTGACATGGACCTTTTATGATATTGGAGAAGGTGGGAGATAAGGACTACAGACTCATTCTACCCTCATATATGCACATTTACTTAATAGTGAATCTGTAGAGTCTAAAGCTCTATTAGCCTCCAATGTTATATAAGGAGGAGGAGTAGGTCCTACCTTCCATGGAGGAATTAGTACCAGATGCCTGGGTAGAGTTGGAAGAGGATAAAATTTTGAAATATTAATCTATAACTACAAGATAGTGGCAACATGACCTTTGGAATATTAGGTTGAAAGGACAATTTTCAGGAAAAGAAAAGTGGTACTCGAGGAAGAAGGTTGAGGAAAAAATTCCTCACCTCCTTCAATAAATATTTTGGGGACAAAAATCCTCCCTAAATGTGGAGGTATGATCTAAATTGGATCATTATATTATTTTGTATCTATCTTGATGCATTATGGGAGAAAACAATTCAAAGAATCAACTTCCAAATCCATTTTAGCGGTTGGTCCTAATTTGGAAATTTGGGTTCAAAATATTGTTTGAAATATTCAAGAGACATTTTTAGAAATGAAAAGATACTTTTATATGGTATAAATCTTACTCAAGAAACAATTATTATATTATACACATTGATTCCTTTCCAATGGTGCAAGAATCTCATTAATCAAAGTGTGAAATGTATGCCTCCTCCAAGTTGACCTATCGTATTAATCACCATGGTGTGAGTGGATGCCACATCAATCCCCATTACTAAAATGTGTTGGGATAGTGATGTAGNAAATATACCAAGCATTTATTTAACCAACTTAATTTCTCTTATAAAACTGTCCAACTTTTTATTTCAAACATTTTCTAGTTTTTAAAAATTTCATATCTTTGAGAATTCAATTTATAAATCCATTTTTACTTATGTAATATTAGAGTATCATAATTTATAAATATTATTTTACCGATTGTTGATTTTGGAATTCCTTGTTGTAGTAACCACTTTATCTTGCCTTAGTTCTTTCTCCAGTTTGATTAATACCTATTTCAATTTCTTCATATTGGCATGAGTCTTGGTCACATCTCTATGTAAGACATCAATGACCTACCAGTGTAGATTTGGTTTGTCCTTGAAATTCATCTGATCAATATTTAATGTAATATGGTTGGCTTTGTAGTCAACAACTGACTGAATTTCACTTTTTCAGTCTTTAGAACAACCAAATTATGAACTCACTTTTGATATGGCTCATCTTCAAAACCATAGACTCTTATCATAGTAAACTGCTAAAAGAGGAACCGGTCTCCCACTCTTGTGTCATTTTGTAGTGAACCTTTGAATAAAGGAATAACTATAACAAATACTTCATTATGGATAATAAAGTCTAATATATACATAAAAGAGTTTACATACTACAAAAAACCGGCAATGATGATATGTTCTCTTACCATAGTCAGTCACTCAATGGTTGGGAGAGAAACATGTTGGTTGTTCATTCACCATCTTAGACTTAAAATAAAACATATGTGAGTAGTTTTGATGGATTAACATATGGATCAAGTGAGACTGGTACCTGAATGACTTGGTACCCCTAAAATCTAAAAAATGTTGGTTCATTATATTTGTCAAGAACTTGCAGAAGTCAAACTTTATGAAGGATTTATTCTCGGGGTGTGACAAGGATACTAGGAAACCCAAAAACAATGGTATCCATTATAAAACTATAATTGAGACTTGATACTTTTTTAATCATGGAAAAAACCATTTCGGACATAGGATAAAAAATGTAAGAGGAGTATGGGAGAGAAGTAGTAGGGATAAAATTTAATTGAATTAGATGAATCTTAATAAACTTGTCATTCTATATATGCAATGTATTAAGCCATTCACTTAAAATATGTGATCCAAATCAAACCTTTGGTATAAATAGCTCTTATATCCTGAACACTAAGACATATTACTATAACATATTACATTGTGATATGTTATGACATATTACATTGTAATATGTTATGAAGAATATACATTAATATGACACTCAACAAATAGAAACAAACTTTGAAACATAGGCAATATACTCATTGATGTCATTCCCTCAACCTCCAGAATAGATACATTGAAATATGTAACAGTCACTTTGCATTGATAGAAAAATTGATAAAATACGGACCAATATTTCATGTCAAAACCTCATTTACAAAGCTAGAAGAAAGAACAATTTTAAATACATTTCACAGTTTACAACTTGTTTTATACAAATTTACAATTTGTTTTCAATTTTAATATATGTGCATATGTATAATATGTGTACATATGTTTTAATATCTATGCATATGTTATAATTCGGATAATATTTGTTTTCAATTTTAATATCAATGCATATGCTATAACATTGTAATATGTTATAACATATTACATTGTAATATGTTATAGTAATATGTTATAACATATTACATTGTAATATGTTATGAAGAATCTACATTAATATCACACTCAACAAATAGAAAAAAACTTTGAAACATAGGCAATATATTCATTGTAGTCATTCCCTCAACCTCTAGAATAGATAGACTAAATATGTAACAGTCACTTTGCATTGATAGAGAAACTTATAAAAGACATCAATATTTCATGTCAAAACCTCATTTACAAATCTAGAAGAAAGAATAGTTTTAAAATCTACAAAATACCACGTAGAACAGATAGAAATATCCTTGAAACACGAGGAAAATTTCCACTGCAATTATTCCCACAACTAAAATATGTTACAATACTTTGGATTGTAACAAACAAATACAAGCAGTAAACATTTCATATCAATGTATAATTTACAAAACGATAAGAAATAACAAATTTAAATCCAAATGTCTAACTCCAATGCCATGGACTGAGATACCAATTATGATTCCTCCAAAAGTCAAGCTAACTTCCATTTTCAACAAAGAAGGGCTTAAAAGTATGAAGACTCATAAATAGAACAGAATTAACGATACCCAAAAAAACTGATAAGAACAGAACAAAAAGCTCATAGAAAAAATGCAATTAGAACTTGCATATTCATTCAAGAAAGTAAAAAATGCAATTTGAACTTGCATCTTCATTCAAGAAAATAAAAAATGAAATTTGAACTTGCATATATGTTGGCCCTTGACCAATTTTTGAGGAATACTTGGTCATATTTGACTGTTTTTGGTACTCTGAAATCCATTTGGAGAAGGAGCACATGGAAAAGAGGAGATCATGGGATCTCCGCTCCTTTTTAGGGATTTTTGGGTTTTTGGTGCTTTTTGGGAATATTGTAATGGGAAAGCGATATCGACCCTTATTTAGGCATTTTGTATGTATAAATAGAAGGGTAGGAAATGTTAGAAAAGAGTTGCATGTGTCATCTATGTGATGTAAAGTGAATGTCTTAGTGAATAAATTAGATCTATGTGATCAGACATCTGTGTGACTGTAAGAGCTATGTGCCTATTGTAAGTATTGTAAGTGCTGAGTGCACGGGTCAGAGAAGGACTTAGTGCTTGGATCTACCCAGGGAAAGACGATCTAGGAAGCTGCGCAGATCTCTTGTCCTAGGCGGGGTAGGATCTTGAAGGCTTTGTGATGTAACTTGGTTTACAAAAGATAATAAAGGAAGAAGACTTTATGGACATAGCCCGAGGGTGGGGGTGAACCACGGTAACTCTGTGTATTGTGCTGATGTCTTTGCCTCTCTCTTGCTAAGTGATTTTATATGTTTAGATAGATCTATTGATGTTTTTTTCTTATGAGATATGAATGCTTGCTAGATATTATATATAAGATGCTAATTTCTTAATCTATAGCTATAACCTGTTTATCATTGCTAAGTGCCATATCTGAGTAATTATTGTGGTGCTCTGTGCTTTTTGCAAAGCGTATTAATGAAAGTATGTTAAGGAATAACTGATGCTAAGTGCGTTGTACAAAATATAATCACACATCTATGTCCCAACTAAGGTTGCAGACACTTGAGTCTTGCAACCACCCCTGCCTCTACCTCGAGTGAGACTGCATCTACTTCGTAGGTGTTGTCGAAAGGGATGGTAGCTAGGGTTTTGTTGGTGCACTCTTGAGCGTTGAACCCTGGGTCTATCCCTGTGCCAAAAAATGGTTCCATTGTCGGGACTTGAAACTATGATTGATGGGAACTGATGAAGAAGAAGCTTTGTGCAAAATAAGATCTGTGTGTAGATCTGTTGCCCTAGTGCATAGTGTTTTGTTTGACCTGTGAAGCTCTCTGCCAAGAAAGAGAGGCTAGATATGAAGAAAAGAGGTTAGATATGAAGAAAATAGGTCAGATCTGAAGAAAAGAAGTCATATATGCGAAGAAAAGAGGTAAGATATGCAAGAAAAAGGTAAGATCTGTAATCGTTGTGCTTTGTTAAAGGTAAGAATAGCTAAAAGTCTTATATCTGGAAGATTTTTTCTTTATAGAAGTAAGATAAGTGGAAATTTGTGTTTCTAAAGCATGGATTTAGGTATCCTTGATAAAAAAATTCCTAGATTGAAAACTAGGGCATTGTTAGATGAAAGAAAGTTTGATATGAATAATGATAGATATGTTATACCTATGCATAGAAAAAATGTTTGGACTAACAGATGGATGCAAGATCCTCAAAATAATTTGTTGCAGGATAGCTACCATGATCGTGGCATGCAATATAGACAAAGTTGGGGATCATTTAAAAGAAAAAGAGGATTGACCCTATGTTACAGTTACACAAAACCAAGACATCTGGCTAAGGAGTGCCCTAGTGGAAGAAGGAATTGTCTCTATTGTAAGGCTATGGACCATGAAGTATTGGATTTCCCTAGAATGATTGATAGACTTGAAAAGATGAATATAGAGAAAGAAAAACCGAAAGGATATCAAGAGACTCAGATTATAGAGGAACCCTAGAAAGAACCAGAGATTATGTTTCTAAAAATGAAAGACACCCTGAATGATCACATAGACAACAACTTATTAGAGATCCTCAAGAAGAAAGAACAAGTCGAAGTGAGAATAGGGGACTTCGACATTAAATATAATCTAGATGTGGAGACATTGATAAACATCATGACTGACAGTACTTGGGAAACCCTAGGAAGACCTGCTCCGGTTCCTTCACTAGGAGGAGTAAGCTTGTTTAAAGGAAAATTGGTAACCTTATGTGGACGTAGCCCCAAGGTGGGGTTGAACCACTGTAACTCTGTGTATTGTGCAGATGTGTTTGTCTCTCTCTTTCTAAGTGATTTGATATGTTTAGATAGATCTATTGATGCTTTGTGCTTATGAGATATGAATTCATGCTATATATGATATATAAGATGCTAAGTGCTTAATCTATTAGGTATAACTTGTTTATCGTTGCTAAGTGCCAGATCTGAGTAATTACTACGATGCTTTGTGCTTTCTACGAAGTGTATTGATGAATGCATGTTAAGGAATAACCGATGCTAAGTGTTATGTAAGAAATATAATCACAGATCTATGTCCCAGCTATGGTTGCAAACACCTGAGTCTTGCAACCACCCCTGCCTCTACCTCGGGTGAGACTGCATCTGCTTCGCAGGTGTTGCCAAAAGGGTTGGTATCTAGGGTTTTTTTGGTGCACTCTTGACCATTGAAACCTGGGTCTACCCCTGTACCAACAAATGGTTCCATTGCCGGGACCTGAAACTGTGATTTCTGGGAACTAAAGAAGAAGAAGCTTTGTGCAAAATAAGCTCTATACGTAGATTTTTTGCCCTAGTGTGCAATGTTCTGTTTGACCTGTGAAGCTTTGTGCCAAGAAAGAGAGGTTATATCTGAATAGAAGAGGTCAGATTTGAAAAAAATAGGTTAGATCTAAAGAAAATAAGTCAGATATCTGAAGAAAAGAGGTCATATCTGCAAGAAAAAGGTAAGATATGTAAGCTCTATGCTTTGATAAAGGTAACAATAGCTAAAAGTCTTAGATCTAGAAGATTTGTCCTCTATAGAAGTAAGATAAGTGGAAATTTTTGTTTCTAAAGCATGGATTTAGGTATGATTAATAAATTTTGTCCTAGCTTGAAATCTAGGGCATTGTTAGATGAAAGAAAGTTTGATATGAATAATGATAGATATGTTATACCTATGCATAGAAAAAATGTTTGGACTAACAGATGGATGAAAGATCCTCGAAAGATTTTGTTGCAGGCTAGCTACCATGATCATGGTGCATAGTATAGACAAAGTTGACGATCATTTAAAAGAAAAAGAGGATTGACCCTATGTTACAGTTGTAGAAAACCAGGACATCTAGCTAAGGATTGCCCTGGTGGAAGAACAAATTGTCTATGTTGTAAGGCTATGGACCATGAAGTACTGGATTTCCCTTGAATGATTGATAGAATTGAAAAGTTGAATATAGAGAAATTAAAACCTAAAGGATATTAAGAGACTCAGATTATAGAGGAACCCCATAAAGAATTAGAGATTATGTTAGTGAAAATGAAAGACACCCTGAATGATCATAGAGACATTAGCTTATTAGAGATCCTCAAGAAGAAAGAACAAGTCAAAGTGAGAATAGGGGACTTCGACATTGACTGTACTCTGGATGAGGAAGCACCGATAAACATCATGACTAAAAGCACTTGAGAAACCCTAGGCAGACCTGCTTTGGTTCCTTCACTAGGAGAAGTAAGCTTGTTTAAAGGAAAATTGGTAACCTTATGTGGACGGATTACCCAGATAGCCATGACTACCCATGGCACCTCAACAAAAGAAGATTTTGAGATTGTTAAGTTCATGAAAAGTAGTGCTCTGTTTCTAGTTTTGTTAGGAAAAACTTGAATTACGAGAGATCAGATTCGAAAGAAAGAAGAGGCAGACTTAGAACAAAAGAAGCAAGAGTTAAAGGCTTTCGTGGCTAGAAGAATAACACACTTAATCGAAGAACGGGAGGATAACGCGAAGTTGTTTAGGTATCAATGTTGATAC
>JZKD02S1717623.1:80205-95140 GCA_000966675.3 Picea glauca
AAAAAAAAAATGAGCGCACATACCCTTGAAATTTTCGAAAAAAAAATATAAAAATAAAAATTAAATATATAAACGAATTAAACTAAAAAGAAAACGAGGAAAGTCAAAAGGGAAAAGGGGGGAAAAACCCAGGTAAAAACAAGAATTAGGGTTTGAGTCTGAATAAAGGAAAGGAGGAGGGGGAAAGGAAGGGACTTTTTCTAAGATTGGAATTGTTATGTGGAGAGGAGAGACTGACTGATTTTCTGGTAAGAGTTGGGAAGCCTCAGCACTTTTGAGTGGTAGCTCAGCCTTGGAGGCGAGCTGAGGAGCTAGTGACTCTCTGGTTGTGCATGGCCCCTTTGCGGCTCGGGGGGCTGAGGGGGAAGAAGAGTACCCCTAGCGTTTGGCTGGGAGGTACCGGTGAGTTCGTTGCTATCGACAAGTAGGAGCAGGAGCGGCTGGAGCACCGAAATCATTGCTGCAAGTAAATCAGGCCAAGGTATGTTCCTGAACTGAGTAGAGTAGAATGCATAAGAATTATTGCTACAGTTAGGGTTGTATTGTTGGGAAATTTTGATTCCTCGTCCTTCTTTCTCTGTAAGAAAAAGGGGGTTTCCAGAAGATCTTTATCATGGGTTAAGGGTTCTGGTAGTATTGTTGTGGGTTATACTATTTCGTTTTATGCCATGGGCGGTTTTGGTTTTCTCCTTTTAGTAAGTTTACGATTGTTACTGTGGGATTTTGTGTTGGGCATTCTTTTCTGCATTGGGTACACTTGTTATTACTAGGCATATATATGATGTGCGTTGTTTTCAGTAGATTCGTTTTGGGGTGCATTGGGCGAGTTCTTGGCAGTGTGGTTTTGTTTTTGTTTTTTTGGCGTATGGGGCTTTTGTTTGCGGTGAATTCGTTTTTTTTTATTTTATTATTGGGTACATTTTTTGGGTCGATAACAGTATGGGGTTATGGATATTTCGTTTCTTTTAATTGTGGCTCCTCTTATAATTCCTGGTAAATTCATTTGGGGGTTTATGGTCGCAGTAATTGTTTTTCTGGGCTTTTTCCTTAGCCACGGGGTTGGGAGTGATTTGCACTTTTTCTCTGCGTTTAATGTATCAGTTCCTTGTATCGCTGTGTTAATTTCTCCATTTAATACTTGCGTCCATTCTTAGGGTTCCATTATCATTTTAATGTTGCATTCAATATTATCGACCGAATTTAGGGTCTTATTATCACCGTGTAAAGAAATTGTCTTATTAGTGTTGTTAATATTTTGGGTTCAATTTTATCAATTTTAATCATGGCTCTTCCGTCCTAGTTAAAAATCGGGTTCTCTCCTCATTATAATTTGTGGTTTAAGGGGAGCATAGCTGTAAATATCTTGACTGTATTATATCTGCCATTGAATTCTAAATGAGTCGGATCTAATATTATGGTTTTGCTAGCGTTTAATAGTAGGTATTGAGAGTATCGTTTAAACAATATGATTCCAATGATTTGATGACTATCTTGGTTCATTATAGCTGCTCAATATTCTGGTCAATTACGGGCGTGTAATGTTAGGGTTGTATTATCCCTTTAAGAATGGATTAGACGCAATCATGGATATTTGCTGAACATTGTCGATCATAACCCTGTGTTGGGTAGAGTAGCAGAACGCCAACCTTCCAGGTTTATGCCTTTAAGTTCGAACACTAATCCTTACTGTGTGAAATTCCCATTCCAAAATCACCCTCTTCCCAATAAGAAATTAACTCATATTTTATAATGTGTAAATCCGTCCCAATGCATATGAACAGCGCTGGGCATTAAAGGCTGTGCGGTATAAATCCATACCAATATACGCATGATAGCGCTGGGCATTAAAAGCTGCTCAGTATAATCCATACCAATATCACCTGTTAAGTAAACTTACGTTAATCCTTATAAACGTAAATTAGGTTAGATGTTGTAGACATAAATTTCCATGGGTAAAGCTGGCAACGACCTACCTCTACTGCACCGCTAGTTGATTGCTTTTCATTTATTATCAACGTTGGGGAGAGCAACTTTTACATAGCCCAAGAGATGCACATATGGAATAATGGTCAGATTGTTGGGATAAAGCGGATATCACAGATTCAATCCCATTAAATGCTCCACTTATAACGCATGTAATAATTAGGGCTCCCCTGCGACTCATCCTTCTGATCCTCACTGTCTGTGTTCAGTAGGCGTGTTAAACATTGTCGTGTGAGGTTGGCGCGTACAATGTCGACGTGTTAATTGTTGTAGTGTAAATGTTCTGGTGCATAATGTTCTGGCGAGGGAGTAATGTCGAATAACGTTGATTACCAATTTCCCTTGGTCTGATGTCAACGCTGAATGTTATGATTCTAATTTAGGGTTTAAATTCCTGGTTTACGGGTTCTGTTCTGATAAGGCTAGCGTTGGATGCCTATTAGGTTTTGTTTCAATGTTTAATTTTCCTCGTAGTCCAATTTAAAAGGAGCTCCATTGATTTCGTTTCCCATGGTGACCCTTCATTTGTATCCAAAAATATTAAGAAGAAATCCTTCCACCTATTGACCTCGACTTAGTGTGATTTTAATCCTTGTCAATCTTAACGCTGTTATCTTGTCCTTTCCAATAATGTCCTCCTTAAATTATTGATATTTTACTATAGTTGCCTTTACATTTTGCCATTTTTTTTAAATAGGTAATGGCAATGTCCACTTCAACATGAAGCTACTCTTATACCTGTTGTTATTTATTTATGAGGCCACCTCGTCCTTTTAAAATTAATACGTTAGTTGTGGCATTTTAAATTTTCTTTATATAGGGCTTCTTTTAAAATAATGTTATTTAAACCTTTCTCCTTTTAAATATTGTAATGGTATAGCTTGGCAATGTACACATGATGTTTAATTTACTTAAATGCCGTGGTAACAATTGTTAAATTACAAGAATGATAATTGTTTAAATTGTGATGTTAATAATGAGATTGAATTGAATTATTAACATTGGTTAATTTGCAATAGGTACACATTTTGTGGGCAATGTCATATTGTTAACTTTGAGCGCATTGTTATTAAATAATAACATTAATATTGTTGAGCCACAATTTTAATGATTGCTTAATTGCTTGGTAATGCTTGTTCGAATGGCAATAAATGTAATGGTTTAATTCGTAAAATTAGTAATTGTTTTATTGCCTTGGTATACTCGTTAATTTGCAATAGTAGGATTGTGAAATTTGTCGGGGCAATAATGTGTTGATTCGCAAAATAAATAATTGTTCTACTTAGCADGTTAAAAATATGAGGCCAATCGCAATGTTAATAATTKCTTACTTGAAATGTTCATGATGGAGTTTAAATTGCAAGGATAATCTTCGTTTAAATTGAAGTGTAGATGCCAATGTCTAATTTGCAATGCTATTGTGTTAGGTTATTAGAAGGTCTAGTAATAAACGGGTAGGAAGGGAAAGTTAATGAGAAGAGTGTAATGTCAGGGTTTACCTTTAGGGTATGGTTGTCGTGGCTCATTCTGACAAGTATTAGAAAAATGCAATGCATCGTGCTTATTGTTTGCCCCTGATTGCAGCACTCTGTGGATTTGTATTGCGTAGTGGGTTCGTGTCGGGTGCGATGTAGACTCCTCTTGTAGCTTAGTATTTTGTCTGTGTGTAACTCGGTAGAAGGAATCAAGTGCTGTATCAAGAGTCTCGGGCTGTTTAAAGGCACAGTTCCACTCTTGCGACACATTATGAGCCGTATCAGTAGTCTTGGGCTGTTTAAAGGTACAGTTCCACTATTGTGACTCTATTGTCGGATTCCTTCTTTCTGTGACCATACTATGCGTAACCCCTGATGTCGGTTCTGCCTACAGCCGTTAGTTTTCCACCTCACATTCGGGGGTGGTTTCGTCTTGTTTTCGCTATGATATGTCGGGTCGTCTTGACTGAGTTCTTCCTACTTGCGTCCTGTTGATTCGAGTGTTGACGTAGAGTCGAGGGGGGGGGTTGTTTCTCCTACACACACACACACACTTTAACCAAAAATAAAAGAAAAAATTCACCGGTTAACTAAGTAGATGTCCTTAGCTAGGAGGGTTGTTACAGAATGACTACTCGCTCATCATACCTTGCAATGGTTAGGACCTCCAGGACACATAAAAAATGGTCAAGCCTAGGTTCCCATCGATTTTGACCATTTAAGGTCTCAAGGCTGGCGACTACTCTGAGGAAAAAGGAGGTGTCTACATTCGGCCTGACACAAGAAGACCAAGCCTACTAAGCTAAGGAAAATCATACTAACAACCCCACACACCCAAAATTAATTACACAAGTAACTAGAACCCTTACAATGAGCAACCAAGAACATTAAATGTTTACAAAACCAAGTACAAACATTAATTAAAATGAACAACACCCTCAATGGGAAGCGCAAGATAAAAATGACCTCATCAATAACCCAACCATTAATCAAGGCTAAAAGGTCAATATCTATGATTTAAATTGGCGTTAATTGCAGTTCAATTAACCAATCTAAATTCCATTAGTTAACGAGTTACCAACTGAACTTAACATGAATTACGACTCAATTTAGCATGTCTGAGTTACCAATTAGGCGATATCTATAAATCCAACTAACATCAATTACATATCTAAATTAACAAGTCTAAAATTTTCAATCTAGTCTTTACTCACCATACAAATTTTAATATTTATTACAACCTAAATGGAAAATTCTATATTAATATGAATCCCCATCCAACTAGCCATAAACTTGAATAACAACCTTAACATTCTTAAAGTGGAATGCTACCATTACCACTTATAAGAAATTAAATCTCAACATGTAGTCTAGCTATATTGATCGAACCAACAATGCTAGTGGTCTACTATCATAGAGAAGGGAACTGCTAACTATTAACAATGTTGTAGCAAATTAATAAGGTGATTATCATAGGAGTTACATGACAATTAATATAGCGTTAACAAGATAGTTTACATGACTGTTTTCATAATAACAAGTCATTTAACATTCTAGTTAACATACAATTAACATAACATTAACAAGGCAATTTGTTTGATTGTTAACATAACCATTCATAGCACAATAACTAGGCGATTTATATAACTATTTACTATTTAACTCGCTGTGGCATTTAATCAATAGAAGGAATCTACTAGCCAATAACATTGTTGTAGCAATTGTTTTGGCAATTAATAAGGAAAAAATATAGCATTTCATATTGCAATTAACATGGCCTTTAACAGAAAAAGGAGGCTTCTAACCATTAACATTGTTGCAACAATTATTCTAGTAATTAATAAGGCAACAAAATAGCATTTATTATTGCAGTTAACATGATAATCAATGTGGCTAGTAACATTGTTGTGATAATTAAATCTTGGCAGAGAGAATGCTGGGTATGCGTTCAATGTGAAGGAGGATAAAAAGTGACAAACAAAACTGCAAAAGGACCAACTCGTGGTCAGTCAACAAGAACTCAAGCAATGATTAAGGAAAGTCCAGGTCAATTAAGACGACAACACAGTCAATTTCTAATTATAAAAAATGTGGTCACTCCATCAAGTAATGTTCTGATTTAAATGGATAAAATCATGGGTGATTTCTACAGCAACACAGTCAACTTCTGATTATAGAAAACGTGGTCATTCCGGAAAGTAAAGTTTTGATTTAAATGGATAAAATTGTGGATGATTTCTACAGCAACACAATCAACTAGTGAATATAAAATATGTGATCATTCCAACAAGTAAAGTTGTTCTTTAAATGGATAAAATCGTGGGTGATTTCAGCATGCAACATAGTCCGTTTTTAATTTCCAAATCATGGTCTTTCAAAGTAGGAAATTTGATGAATTGAAAAGAAAAAACTTGGGCATTAACATGAATCAAATGGCAACAAAAATTTAAAGAAAAACACAGTCTTCATCAAGGGAAAAATCGCCCCAAAGTTAAAACTAAATGCAAACAAGAATAATTCCTCTTTTCGATCGCCAGAATACAAAATAAAAATGCAGACCAGAAATGATTTCGTTTTTCATTGGCAGAATACCCAATGTAAAATGTAGAGATGAATTCATTTCGTTTTTCATTGCCAAAATACCCAATGTAAAATGCAGAGATGAATTCATTTCATTTCTCGTTTCCAGAATACTCAAAATAAAAATGCAGACCATAAATCATTTCATTTTTAATTGCCAGAATACCCAATGTAAAATGCAAAGATGAATTCTTTTTATTTTTCATTTCCAGAATACCCAATGTAAAATGCAGAGATGAATTCATTGCGTTTCTCATTGCCAGAATACCCAAAATAAAAATGCAGACCAGAAATCATTTCATTTTTCATTGCTAGAACACCCCATTACAGCACAAACAATAGTAAGAGAACGCAATGATCCAATGGGAAGGGTCATGGAATGATTGCATGGGTTCTATCAATCAAGGTATATAGAAAACCAACCAGGACACAAGATAATCCACATGCAGAGGTCATTGCTAGATGGTGGAATCAACAATCAACCAGAGACAAACATCAAGGGTAGACAACTAACAAGTTCGTCCTTCACTCATCATCCTCACACAAAAAATTAGGGCATTGAGATCCATAGGTATTTTAACACTCAGGCGACGATCGTAGATCAGGCTCCTAGCCGACTGCTCAGGTGAGGACTAGTGAGCTAGGGATGAAGGCTAAACAACCACGAAGGTCATAATCAACACAACAAGGTGGTCAAGATGTGCAAGGAAATTAATCCATGGGAGTCGATCTATCATCGAGATAGGCTAAGAAAATTTTAGAAAACCATCTAGACAATCAGTTCACTCACTGAAGTAAAAATGGAGATTCAAGCATAAGTTCTAAAACAATTTACCATACAAAATGAGGAAAGTGTATCGTTGCCTATTTGGAGTGGATGTCTCTCATGCTCCTTGCAACTCCCACGTGTTGACTGAAGAGACTACACCGATACCTCCCAGTCAATGCTAGTGGTAGCCTTCTTCCCCCTTAGCCCCCCAAGCAACAAAGGGGCCAAACACTCACTATCCAGAGATTTTGACTAGCTCCCAGCTCGCCTCACAAGGCCAAGCTACCACTCCTCACCAAGCTGGGTATCCCAACTCTCACAAGTTAAGTCAATCAAATATATATTTATGTAGCGTAACGTTATGCAAACCAAAGAGATCCAACCTCCATCTCTTCCCTTCATTATATAGAGTTTCATGGTTCCTTACTTTCCAAAAATCTTGTTTAGTTAAGTTTTTTAAATTTAATTCATAAAAATTCCTCCTCGTACAAGTGTCACCCATCCCCTTCATTCCTCTATAAATTAATTTCTTTAATTAATTAATTATCTTTATTTCCCTCACCCACCTAGAGTTACTCCTAGAATCACTCCTAGGTGTCCCCAAATTCTCTTAYAGGTTTTAATGACTTTCCCCACCATTAAATTGCTAGTTYAGTTTAAATTAGAAAGCTCTTAAATGGTAGATACTTTACTAAGTTTGACTTTCCACTTTTTCCCTTATGTTCCCTTTTTCCCTTTTTATGTTTACCTCTTTTCCTAGTTTCCTAATATTTTAGAATTTTCTTCTTTCCCCTTTTTAATTAGAACTCAAAAAGGAAGGTGTGGAAATTAACCCTTTTTCCATTTTCTCATTTAATTAGTATATTTTAAATTATCAAAAAGATAAAACAATTACTTTTTATTTATTTTTTTAAATTTTATTCCAACATATTTTTATCTTTTTTCTTGAATAAATTAAATTTCTTACTCCCTCCATGTTTCAAGATTTAATGAAGATCATGCTCTTTATTTATTTTGTTTTTAAATTTTATTTTGTATATATATATATCAAAATTCTTTTAATAAAAAGGATAAAATTTTACCACTAGCATGATTTAGACCTAGACCTTAATTTTTGTGATGGGTGACATTTTATTAGGTAAATTTTTTTTAAAAATTATTATCACATTGTTTATCCTAAGGTCTTCGAGGTTCATTCATTTATCAAAAGAACGCGACATGCCCTTTAGGACGCACTAGGTGCTCCAAGGGTGCCATTCGCCTCATATGTTCCCTTGCTCGACGTGCCTTTCAGGATGCACTACGTGCTGCAAGGGTGCCACTCGCCTCTTTCCTTTTTCTTGCACAACGTTCCCTTCAAGATGCACCACGTGCTCCAAGGATGTCACTCACCTCTTGAATGACTGTCTAGACATCAATAACCCCTGGAGTCAATACTCTGCCAGGTGAACTTGTGGGAGACTAAGGGCCTCTAAGGAATAAGGCCCCCACCTTATTGTGTGCCCCTTAGAATCGTCGTGAACGACTATCGTAGTCTTCCCTCAAGGCATCGTGAGTCCTCTTGAACTAGGTAAATGTTAACCTACAGTTGGAGCCACGGTGGGAGTGCTAGTAGGCTGTGGCAGGGCTGTTGTCCACACCTCTCTCTCAACATCTCTTGTAGTCGTGCATGACCCCTTTACTCCACATGTGAGTCTCGTCGGCAAGCTATCATCAACTTGCATCATCAAAAAATCATGTCATAACATATCCATATCATATCATCTAATCATATGCACTAATATCACAGTAAAACAATCAAACCCCAATGGTAAACTCCCTGACTCGATCTGTAGTCCAAGGGGTTCCATCGATGCCTCTGCATCCTCGAGGTCCAAAATCCTTCACACTCAGTAAAACCAAGTCAATAGAACCTGTCTATGTCGAGGTGGTAAAACAACATGTCATCATTCCATAACGCCTCATATTCAAAATCAAAAGTTTTAATAGCATAATAATCCAGATCACTTGTGAGCAAGTGTCCTAAAAGAATAAGTTATCTCAGTGTGCCAGAGTGGGATGTTACATACAACCCTTCTTGGTCCAAACTTTTTCTCGAGGTTTCACAGTATATATGCCGAAATAAAGTGTATCACAGTATAATATGTCTATCTATCAAACAAAAATGGAAACTGTTGGCACATATCATATGCGTCCTCCCAGGTCGCCGAGTGCAGACTATAATTGTCCCACTGGACCTTGACCTTCTCTATCGTTCGATGTCATAGCTATCAAACACAATGATCCAAGATGTGGATTGTCTCAGCTGTGAGCACCCCCTTGTTCGATACCTACAAGGAACTCATGTCAATAACATGTGTAGAATCACTAATATAATGTCTTGAAACAAATACATGAAAAACATCGTGCATACGCCTCAAAGAATCAGGCAAGGCTAGTTGATAGGCCATGGGCCCCTTTCTCTCTACAATCTCGAAAGGTCCCATGAAACTAGGAGAGAGTTTATATCCCTTCCCAAACTTGATTGAATTTTTATGTGGTTTAACTCGCAAGAAGACTCGATCGTCGACCTCGTAACAACAGTCAACACGGTGCGCATCGACATAAATATTTTATCGATCCTATGCTTCTTTAATCCTTTGTCTTATTGTTTGCATTTTCTCTTCCATTTCTTGGATCGCTTCTGGTCCTACCAAGACCCTATCCTCAAGCCAATCCCAACTCAAAGGTGTCTGACACGGTCTCTCGTAAAGAAACTTGAAAGGCACCATCTTAATGGTTCTCTGGTAATTGTTGTTGTAAGCAAACTCCGCTAGTGGAAAGAATTCTTCCCAACACTTTTGTTGGTCCATCACGTACATGTGAAACATGTCCTCCAAGGTCTGGTTCATTCGTTCAATCCGCCCGTCAGTCTCCAGGTGATACGCAATACTAAAGTTAAGTTGGGTTCCCAAGGCCTCTTGGAAACTCGTACAAAATCATCGAGTAAACACCAATCCTCGATCAGATATAATCCTCTTAGGCATGCCATGCAGCCTCACAATCTCACTGATGAAAAATCTAGCTATGTCAGGTTCCTGATATGTCGTATGCACAAGAATAAAGTGAGCACTCTTCATCAGAGTGTCTACTACTACGAAAATCGAGTCATGTCTCCTTTCTATCAGTGGAAATCAAACAATAAAATCCATCGAAATAACCTCCCATTTCGATTTCAAAATAGCATATGGTTGTAGTAATCCTTCTAGGTGTCTATGTTAAGTCTTTACCTACTAACATTCTAGACATCTGGCCATATAGTTGACTATGTCTGCCTTCATTCCCTTCCAGAAGAATAAGGGTTTAAGGTCTTCCCTCATCTTCGTGATTCTCGAGTGAGCCATGTAAACTGCTCTATGATCCCCACTTAGGATCAACATCCTCAACTCATCATTCAGCGGTACATAGATCCAATTTTTAAACCTCAATAAACCATTTCTATCAAATGAAAATCCTTCAAATTGTGGTACCATCATTGTGTTTTGTCTGATAAAACCCTCGACCTCTTTGTACCAGTCATAGTCAAGATGTAAGGTTAGAATCTTTTCACATAGATTCATCTAAAGAGGTAGGATGAAAAAGATGCATGGTCTCTGACTCAATGCATCTGCCACTCGGTTCACTGTTCCTTTTATGTAAGTAATCTCGAAGTCATACTCACTAAGCAATTTTGACCAGTGTCGTTGTCTCTCATTCAGATCGCTTTGCATAAAGATGTGTTGTGGTCCACAGTGTTAAGTCTTTAGTTCAATTTTTCATCCAACAAGGTAGTGTCTCCAAACCTTCAAGGCATATACAATGGATAACAACTCCAATTCATGCATTGCATAGTTCTCCTCATGCCTTCTTAGTTTCCTCGAAATGTAAGAAATTACTCATCCATCTTGCATCAAGACTCCACCTAAGCCTTTCTTGGATGTTTCAGTGCATACCAAGAAGTCTGCATCCATGTTTGGGACCTTTAGTATCGCTGATGTTGTCAATAACTCCTTGAGCCTCTGAAATGCTTCCGCGCATTTCTCAGTCCAAACAAACTTCTGGTTTTTCTTCTGCAATTATGTGATCATATTTTCTATCTTTGAAAACCCCTTGACGAACCATCAATAGTATCCTGCTAAACCCATGAAGCTATGCACTTCCAGGACATTCATCAGCGCATGCCATTCCATAATGGCCTAGACCTTTGTTGGATCCATAGAGATACCTTCACCGGAGATGACGTGCCCTAGGTAGTGGATCTTCAATTGATAAAATGAGCATTTGGATAACTTCCCATACAATTTCTGCTCTCACAAACACTATTGTACCAAGCACAAGTGCTTGTCATGCTCCTCCGTCATCTGAGAGAAAATCAAAATATAGTTAATGAATACTTGGACGAACTTGTCCAAGTACACGTGGAACACCCCATTCATCAAACTCATAAATACCCCTAGTATGTTTGTCAGTCCAAACGGTAAAACAATAAACTCGTAATGTCCAAAAATTGTCTTAAAGGAAGTCTTAGGGATGTCATCTTCCTTAATCTGTAACTGTTGATACCTTGATCACAAATTGATCTTTGAGAACACCGTCACGCCTTTCATTTGATGGAAAAGATCAACAATCCTTGGCAACAGATATTGATTCTTGATTGTGGCCTTGTTCAATTGACGATAGTTAATGCAGAGCCTCCACGACCCATCCTTATTTCGTATGAAAATAATAGGTGTACCCCATTGTGACACACTAGGACATATTAGTCCCAGGTCCAACAACTCCTTCAGTTGTATTCTCAACTCCTGTAATTCCAGGGTTGCCATCCGATAAGGTGTTCTAGCTATCAGTTATGTTCCCAGTTTTAGGTCTATAGTAAACTCCAATTCCCTCTCTGGCGACATCCTAGGTAATTCCACCGGAAATACATCCACAAACTCCCTCACCACTGGAAGGTGTTCTAAACCTTACACTAATCCTTTCTCGTTTAATGCAAGGATCACATAAAGCTTGCATGCCTTTCGCATGCTCTTCTATAACTATAAGGAAGAGATGAACGTTAGGGAAACTCCCTAGTTCCATCCTACAATCACATGTCTCTATCCCTCATCATCAACCAATATCAACCATTTTGTCTTACAGTTGAGTATCGCCTCATGAGATTCCAACCAATCCATACCAATTATGACATCATAAGATCCTAAGATCATGACATACAGGTTGGCCCTTGTGACAAACTCTCCCAGGTTAAGGATACAGCTCATAACCTTTACTTAAACCTTTTGTTTGGCTCCCGAGGCCATATCTATGAAGCTAAACTACTTCCTGTTCGACTTCCTTTACCTTAATCCTTTTTAGCACTGCACCGAAAATGAAACTCTCGGTAGCACTGGAATCTATCAAAATACTAAGGGTTCGGTCAGCAACAGTACCTGTTGTCTCGAACATAGTTGATTGATTCTCTACCTGGTAGTTTTTCAGCACTGCATGAATCCGACGGGCCTTGCCCATATCTCCCACGGCAATGGGTCTGGCTTATCTGAAGGCTCTAGTCCTCTCCACTGGGTAGTCATGCTCATAGTGTGGCTCCCCACACCTCCAACACCGCTTCTTTGGCCCAATAGTCCTGGTACCCGAAGTAGAAGGTGACAACCCTCTAATCTAGAATCCTGGTCTGTTCTGTTGAGAAGACCTAAATTGTTGCTGCTACGGTCGACACTGTTGTTTATGTTGTGGTCCCTGATAAGGTGTTTGCTACTGAGGCATCAGTCGCCGAGGTGTAGTGAAAGTGGATCCCCTCTGGATGCCATGATATCTCGGTGTATGTCTGGCTGGTGTCTAATTCTGTTGTGCTCCAGAAGACACCTACCCTAGTAGTCTCGTTGGAGTCCTGGTCTAACCCCCACTGATAAGCTCCTCCTCTGCTATGAGGGCCTTCTAGATGACATCATGCAAGGTTTGAGGCATCAAAATCCTGACCTTTGCATGTATGCTGCAATTAAGGCCAAACATGAACTTGCTGACCTTAAGTTTCTCAGTGTTAAGGTGCAAAGCATACTGGAGAAGCTCCATAAAATGGGCCTTGTACTCAAGCACCGTACGAACACCCTATTGTAAGGCGTTGAACTCATTGAGCTAACACTCAATGAATTCCTTTGAAATGTACCTCTCTCGGAACTGTTCCTCAAATAGTTCCCATGACACGTCTTCGACTGCCACGTTCAACTGCAGTAGGATTATCTTCCACCATAGAAGAGCACTTCCTTTTAGTTGGAAGACCACCATGTGGACCTTCATGTTGGAGGTATAATCGCGAAGTGAAAATCACATCGTCATATTCTCCAACCATGCCTCGGTGGCTACGCCATATGGGCACAAAAGAACTCGAGAAATTTGACCTTCTCGAGTTCACGGTGAACATTACCAGTACCGACTGGAGTGCGCAGCAGAACCTCAGGGGGTGCCAATGCCCTGGCCTCATCTCTGTCCAAACAACTGATCAATGATTCAAACATACACTAAAAATATCTCATCATTCCGACCACATCACCAACTTCTATCTGCTCCTGCCCGACAACCTGTTCATTTCTCTAGCAGTTAGACCCCTTAGACATGGATGCTACTGGAGGCATCATGCCTCCTCCCCTAGAACCCCATCGTCTACCTCCAAGACATCCTCTAACCATGATTACCTGCACAAATACAAGTCAACTCAATTAGAAACATTATAATCCAATCATATCAATGAAATCCATAGTGATCCCAAGTCGCGGGTTGAACCCGCTCTGATACCATATGTAATGAACCTCCCATTTCATTACGACAACAAGCCTCACATAACAAGTGCAATTTTGTTTTTATGTGTGTGTATGTAGGAAGGTAATAATGACACTATACTCAACATCGCAACACGACGATGAACACAACACATGGAAGTCATGCCAAAACAAACATAATGACCTAACATAAAAGCACGTCAAGCATCTCGAAGCAATGTATGACATTCAACTGATGAAGAATACGAATAACTACCCATCCATCCTACCCTGCAATGGTTAGGACCTACAGGACACATAAGCAATGCTCAAGCCCAGGTTCCCATCCATTTTGACCATTTAAGGTCTCAAGGCTTGCGACTGTTCTGAGGAACAAGGAGGTGTCTACCTCCCGCCCGACACAAGTAGACCAAGCCTACTAAGCTAACGACAATCATCCTAACAACCCCACGCACCCAAAATTAATTACGCAAGTAACTAGAACCCTTACAGTGAGCAACCAAGCACATTAAATGTTTACAAAAACAAGTACAAACATTAATTAAAATGTACAACAACACCCTCAATGGGAAGCGCAAGATAAAAAAAACAATGTCAACAACCCAACCATTAATCAAGGCTAAAAGGTCAATATCTATGATTTAAATTAGCGTTAATTACAGATCAAATAACTAGTCTAAATTCCATTAGTCAACGAGTTACCAACCAAACTTAACATGAATTACGACTCAATTTAGCGTGTCTGAGTTACCAATTAGGCGATATCTATAAATCCAACTAACATTAATTACATATCTAAATTAGCAAGTCTAAAATTTTCAATCTAGTCTTTACTCACCATACAAATTTTAATATTTATTACAACCTAAATGGAAAATTCTATATTAATCCAAATCCCCATCCAATTATCCATAAACTTGAATAACAACATTAACATTCTTAAAGTGGAATGCTACCATTATCATTTATAAGAAATTAAATCTCAACATTTAGTCTAGCTATATTGATCGAACTAACAATTATAGCGGTCTACTATCATAGAGAAGGGAACTACTAACTATTAACAATGTTGTAGAAATTTAACAAGGTGATTAACATAGCAGTTACATGACAATTAATATAGAATTAACAAGATAGTTTACATGACTATTTTCATAATAATTAATATAGCAATAACAAGGTATTTAACATTCTAGTTAACATACAATTAACATAACATTAACAAGGCAATTTGTATGATTGTTAACATAACCATTCATAGAACAATAACGAGGCGATTTATATAACTGTTAACTATTTAACTCAATGTGGCATTTAATCAATAGAAGAAATCTACT
>JZKD02S1717634.1:0-19117 GCA_000966675.3 Picea glauca
CATCTATTGTATTGATCTTACATTGCTCATAATAAAAAGGTCAGATCTTTGCTTGTGCTTCTACATCTTGAATATATTGTGATTCCATGTGTTGATGAATCTTGTATGCACTTAATAACTCAATAAATTAGTAGTAGTTAGTGATTCCCAGAAAGAATTTGGCTTGGTATCATTACATTCACAAAGAAGACGAACTTCTCAGTCTGTGAGATGACCTTATTGCCTTGCTTAGCAGATATTTAAGAAATAGCAGTAGGCGATGCTACCTCTAGTATCCTGTACAATTGTATACCCAAACTAATAATAACATTGTGGGGTCTAGACTCATACCCAACATGATGCTTACAAAAATATGGTTGTCCTAAAAGAACATCACAAACTTGAAGGGGAGAAATATCACATAGTACCTTGTATTTGAAAGACTTGATGATGTAGGGCAGACAACACTATTGGATGACACGAAGATCTCTTCCTTGGCGAAGCCAGTCGATGGTGTAGGGTTGTGGGTGTGGTGTCATTGGCAGGGCTAGCCTCTTAATGACCTCTGTTGGAATCAGGTTCTTCTGAATACCGCTATCGAAAATTAAATGAAGCGGAGCCCCCTTTACCCACATCTACGAGTGAAAGAGGAGTTCCCCTTCCTATGGTTCTTCTGGTTCACTTGGCCAGACTTTGGTGATAGCGACAGTGGCACTGGGTTCAACATCGATAATCGACTTCCCTCCTTCAAGATTTGATTCAGAATCAAAATCTACCTCTGGCTCGGAATCCTTCAATTCGGCCATGAGGGACTGCTTGGAGCGACATTGTTTAGTGTTGTGCCAAAGGATTTTATGGCCTCACACCATTTTCCATGTGCTTCTTCGTCTTCTCATTTCCCTTCTTGTGTTGTGGCTTGGACTGGTTGTCCTAAGGGAGACCATCTCGAATTGGTCCCTTACTGCATGGGTTGGGGCTGCCTTTTCCCTGCTTCGGCTGTGAGGGGTTTCAGATCCAAAATATCGCCTTTTCTACTTAAATTTCTGCTCGATCTTGACATCGTATCTATAAGTCATTCCCAATTAGGCGATGTCCAAAAAATCCATTTATGTTTGAATGTATCTATGAAACAAACCATGGTATTTGAGCACCATATGACGCTCAAATTCTTTGATACCAAATTTGGTGTGTAGAGTATGGAAAATATTGGTGAAATTTGGTATTGTCTTGTCCCTTTCTTGATGTAGGGTGGTCCATCAGGTGTACTGGTCCTCGTAGCTTCCAATAGGGTAGTACTATTCTTTAATGGAGTCTTGGAAAGAATCCCATGTAGGGGGCACAACAAACATTTCAGATTCATCCACGGCCCTTTGCTTAGAGTAAGTATCTCACTAGTCTTTAACATGGGGAATGACCTTGAGGAGTGAAAAAGTGATATTTTCCCTATTGAAAAAATTGTGGACCAAAAAATACCCTTCGAGCAGATTCAACCATTTATCTACAGCATCTGCATCTATCAGTCCTTCAAATAATGGAATATCAAAATTTACTTGTACCATGAATGTGGTTGCATGGCCGCTTGATGAAGATGCTTCTCCTGTGGGAAGTCTTCAAAGGATCTGCATGAAGTTGTCCATCATTTCGTTCCTTTTTCACGGGAGGGATTCATCGAGAAACATTTTAATAGGATGTCCTACTCCATCGTCTTTCTTTTTTTCCCCCATGGGTTGTTGTCGGGCTTGGCGCGAATGATCTTGTAATGGCTTGATTGGTTTGATTCCTAACTTCTTGTACCCAAATCTTGTCGGGGACATGCATGAAGAAAAATAAATGAAGAGCAGACTGCTCTGATACCATTGATCCATATTTAGGAGAAAAATGAACTGATTAACAAACATAATACAATAAACATAGAGATATGAAGAATAACATAGATATCCAGTGAACAATATCTTCTATTGAATAATGAAATAGGCTAAAATGTAAAACTGTAGAACTCAAACACTTTCTTGAATGGTGGTAGTTATCTCTAAGAAGAGACGTGGCTTCTATGTGCATCTGTCTGAGAAAAATGGATTACAATGAGGCTCCAGAGGCCTTTTTGATATTACTATGAATGCCAAAAACCTAGTCATCCAAAAAACTAACCCTAGAAGGTGAAACGCCAAAAGTCATGTGGGACCCTATGGGTAACTTGGTACCTCAACTTTCCAGGGTCATAAATTTTGCATACGACCTCCGTTTTAGGTGCGTGATAGCATGTTGGAAAGGTATTTTAGAGAAATACACATTCTTCCATCAAAACTTGACTCTATCTACAGTTTGAATGTAGCGAGCCAAAAAAACAATGTTTAGGGCCCTAAAAAGGCCCTATAAGTACAACAAGATGTGCTAACATGAAAACATACAAATTAATCCAGTTGGATTAGGCGAGAGGCCACCAATATCCACCTGGAGGATGTGTGGGGCTTCAGATAGCCCCAGAAGTGTAGAACCCACAATTACAAAGAGGTACAAAAGAACGTGTTGAACAAAAATGGACTAGAGGAGCCACTTGGAATAGGTGGGTGGCCACCAATATCCACCTATACCAATTGGTTAGATACGATCCTGGGGGAACTTGTCGACATAACTCTTAATTGAATCGTTGTCCACACTTTTCCTGGAACTCCATCCTCATGTCCCTATAATTTATGCAGATATATCATAATGAGTACATCCACTGAACTCCTAGCACCACATGAGTATCTGATAAACCCATGACTTAAAATTCATTGATCAACGTATAGTTTCTCAATGTTACTTCCAATCCTCTGATCCTCTGAGTACACGTCATGTTGTACCCATCCACTACTACCACATTGAATCCATTGAAATCCTCCATGGGGATTTTCCTCTTGGTGACAAGTTCAACATCAATGAAGTTGTGGGTGGCTCCACCATCAACCAATGATGTAACCCTTTGCCCCTGCACAATACCTCTAACACCTAAGGTGTAATATTTAGGGAATCCTAAAAGTGTGAAAATGGTCACTCCCTTGGGGATATCCTGCAATGGCACATGTGATGGCTCACTGTCCAATACCCTCATCTTCATCGTCATCCTCCTCGTCAAAATCTACCTCAATATAATGGAATTTACCTTTTCCCATACATCGATTACCTGATTCCCATGGATCCTTGCAACTTTAGAAAAGATTCTTCCTCCTTAGTTCTCTCCAAGTCTCCTCATCCATCATGTCCTTCCTTGTCCATGGCTTATAGGGAAAATTCATCTCCTTACCCCCTTGAGGGGTGAAGTTTTTATTGGTACCTTCTTGGAGACTATGTCCCTCATGTCTTGGGTTCTCATGATGGCCTCCTGTAATGTGGTTGGCCTAAATTCCTTCACCCATCCTCTCAAGGGTTCAACTAGACCCTTCATGAATAACATCACTAAACTTTGTTGAGAAATATCTGTCACCATAACTGCCATCCTATGAAAATATGTGATGTATTCTTCTAGTGTACCTTTCTATCTCAATTGTGCCAACTAACTAAAGTGTATTTTAAGGTCCTTATTTTCAAAACTATCCATCAAAATTTCAGTGAATTCCACATATGAAGTGATTTTGGTGTGCCCTAATGTCACCAACCCATGATACCACATTTTGTGAGCTTCTCCTTCCAAGTGAAGGGTGGCATAGTTAATTTATTCTGCCTTGTTCATGGGTTTAAGTTGGAAGTAATTTTCCAGCTTATGTACCCATGCTTTGGTCGTGCTCTTGGAAGACCCATCAAAGGGTGGGATAGTCAACCTTCCCACCTTGAGCATGAGGTCAAGGTTGTGCTGTCTATGTACTCCTCTGTTACACTCCCTATGTTTGTACTTTTGTTAAAGGTCATAAAATTAATTGTAGGAAACTTTCTCACGGATATCTTCATCTATCACCTCGTTCTCCCTATATCAGGTGTTGATATCAAGCCCCGGATCTGGTTTCTCCTGTGCTCCTATAGGATGCCCTGTCAAGAAATGTGGTAATAAGGTCCTAGGGATCCTTAGTCTCCTGCTCTAAGATGGGGTATGGTTATTGCTACTCTCCATGTGTATCATGTCACCCCAATGGGATCCACTAGGTCCACCTTGACCTACACCACTCATAGTCCCATATTGGCCCACCATCTGTGTGAGCACCTCAAGGGTTTATTGTTGGAACCTTGTTGTCTCTACCTATCTTTGGGATTCCTCATTTTGTCCCTTGACTAGATGTTTTAATATTTGGAGACTAATCCCTTCAGGGTTGTCTCCCATGCTTCCCTCTAGCTCTAAATCTGTTTGGTTTTCTCTTGTTTCTCTTTCTAGTGACTCTCAAGAGGACTTTCCTCCATGACCCTTTATCCTAGGCATCAATGTAGTCACATGTTGGTGGAAGCACCATCTCTGATACCATTGTAATGTCCCCTACTATACTAGGTGGGAATAATATGTTTTTTGTCCCAAAATTGTTATTTCTTCTTATGTGAATGTGCTAAACAATTGTATAATGGTGTTGTGAACTTATTACAAACAATTTTCTCAAATAGGCATATTTTTAAACATATTGCATGCATCCATTACACAGAAAATATAACCAATAACTGTGGCATCTTATTCTGGATGTAAACTCCCAAAATCAATACAATTATATCTAATGGTTATAATAATAGCTGCAAAATACTCCTAAGCACACAAATATAATGGCTTCCAGGAAGCTGCACAATCTACTACATAAAAAATAAAAGGAAACCCGGAATGATGCCAATCTATGATGTCCACTGATCCAAGGCTCTCCAAGCCCTACACCACTCTACTCCAATAATGTCCACTCTGCAAGTTGCCTTCCAATCTCTCATGAAACCCTCGCAAACCTGATTTGACAAACTGTTGCAATCCTTGATTCACATAGGTCCTCGTGGTATGGATAGCGAGGCCCCATGGGGAAACCCATGCTCAACCTGCGAGGATGTTTCCTTCCACATATACATGAAACCCTCCTGACACCTTCATATATAACGATCAACGTCCTCTAGAAAAATGCTGCAAATACCCTGTGCAAGTTATTGTGCCTCTAAGCTCTCTCCAGGATGAAACCAAACACCACAATGAACTCAAATGAGGACTCCAGAGGAATCCTCATGTTTATCTAGCTAGGTTGGATATTGCACCACTGAAACTAAACTGAGATGGAAGGGTTTTTCTAAACCCTAACTAAAAAATGGTTCCAAGAGCACTCCAAAATGAGAGGTCAAATCACAATGCTAAAGAGAAGGGTTACCCCTCTATTTATCCTTCCTTCAGACCTTCTATATATTTCCCCTTTTTGACCAAATAAAACCTTCACTTTATTTTGCATCCAATTCCATTTAAATATAATTATTTATTTTATTTAATGTTGTTTTTAGGATTTGTCATTTTTTTAACCTAGTAACACCAAATAAACCTCCTTGACTCCCTTTTTCCTTGTTGACTATATCTTATGGAAGTCATATAGGCTATTGAGTCATCCTCTGTCACGATCAATTGAAAGGGGACATTATAAATTCAAGAGGAATATAACAATTTACTATTGAAGAGTTTTGTAGATATCTTTGAAATGAGTCTATGCCAAATGATGATGGGCATTGCATATCAAATAAACAAAAAGTGGATTATTATTATTTTTAATTATAATGCTTGGTTTTGTTTTCTATGTTTTTTTTGGATTTTTTTCGAAACCATAACTAACACGATTAACAAAGATAATAGCAACAAAGTAGTTAGTCCATGTTGAGTATGTTTATGTTTTTCCTAATTAAACTATGAATAACAAATTGAAAATTATATAAAATTTGTTCCGCAACTTAGTTAGTACAAATGTGTATTAAAATAAGTGAAAAAACTGATTACTATGCATACATAGGATTCTAGCATTATGGTTGTGTAAGTACAAGTTGAAAACAATACAAATATAATTCAAAAGTTTTAAATTTAACAATTTTAAATAAATAAATAAGTTAACAATATAAAAAACATGAAAAATAATGCTTAGGAACAATATTCTTTTTTATTTCAATAATTTTGATTACTATTTATTCTAAGTATAGAAAAGTTGATAAACATCCAGATATGATAAATGAAGAAATTAAGATATGGAAAAGTTTAGATGGTTTGATGCTGAAAACGTTGTATGTATTTAAGCTAGCTAATTAATAAAGGTGATTTGATCTATTATATAAAAAACAAATTCCAAATAAATTGAGTGTTTTTATCTAATTTATTTATAAATAGAAAAATTTAACATTATATTTATCTTATTTTATCTTCAATTTTTTTTTATTTGAAAAATAGATATTATCATTACATTTTTTCATCTTCTTTCAATTTTTTTTATTTGAAAAATAGACATTATCATTATATTTTTTCATCTTCTTTCAATTTTTTTTATTTGAAAAATAGACATTATCATTATATTTTTTCATCTTCTTGTTTTCATTACTAGGTTGATGAAAGATTATTTAAAATAATCAAAAAAGAAGTAAGAGAAAGGATGAGATCTTCTACATCTACATTCACAGTAACTATAATACATTTTATTTTAAAATATTCTTTATTTGCAAAATAAAACATACATTCCTATCTAATCATATTTATTTTCTTCTTATAATAGATAATGAGAAATATTTTTAAAATGACAAAATTCCAACTAAGAACAAAGATGAGTAATTATTTAGATTCTTTAACAATTACCATAAGATAACATAACAATAATAAATCAATTATACTTGTTATCATACAATTTGTACTTGTCCAAGTCTAAGATAAGTAGATTAAATTGGTGTAACTACAAGATAACCCACCACTGTCACTTTAGTAGGAAATCCCCACGTTTAGGGATGGGAGAGGTCCAACCCAGGGGAGGCGCCCCCGGTAACCTCAAGGGATCTGATATTAAGGGTATGGTCAAGCCCAGAGCACCCTCTCATTGGTTACCTAAGTACAAGGGTCTATGTCTATGAAATTGAGGCAAAGGAAGAGTATTTGGGTAACTTCCCAAAACAAGAACAATGCAACATATATATAGCAATTTCCAAGTACCAAAATGATAGTAAAACCTCAACAGACAATAGACACCAAAAATATATGATAGCTGAAGTAAAATTGCAGCAAACTAACACTTTATAATACCAATGAAGTTTTGTAACAACCACAAGAAATTTTGCTTAGAATTGCAAGGAAAGATAGTATAAATTTAGTATTTATCTAATAGATTAAGTAGCACTTATCAAAAGGAATTTATGAGTAGGTTAGGCTAGTATTAAGTTAGTGTATGCATCAAAATGAAACAATTTAGATGGTTGTAGCAAATATTTTATACAATAGTAAGTTAGTTAGCAAACTAGACTAAACTAGGGTTAAGAGAAGTTAGTACAAGCTTTAGAAAGTAGAGTTTGAGAGTTGATTTGATCAATTCCTTCACAAGAGAGAAAATAAAAAAGTTCCTTTTGGGCTATGGAGTCATTTAAAACAATAGATAATACTTGGAGAAATAACGATAATAATGTCCTAAGGATGATGAGATGAATTTTCAGGTGCTAACACTTTAGGGCCTCAAACTTCAAACTTCAAAAGATGGATTTGCTAGAGAGAAAACACTTTTGGGCTCTATTGAATTATTCTTCCTCCTTAGACTCTTTAAAATATATAGCAACAAGTTTCTAGAACAAGACTTCTAAAGTGCTATCACTTTAGGGTTTTAGAAGCTTACCCTAGAAAAGATCCTCTTTATATTTTAACAAGTGAAAAGATCTAGAGAGAGGAAGAAATACATTATGTTCCTCTCCTAGGGTTTTAGACAAGCAATATCATAATATTCAACATGAACAAGTATAATTTACCATGAACTTTCAAAGCATGAAATGAAAATGCAGATTTTACTTACTTCACCAAGAATAATCAAGCATAAAACCCTAGTTTGTAGAAATTACACCATAAATCAACCAAGAAGCATCCAAAACATGTTCTCCAAGAGGTCTTCACTAAGTAAAAGAGCCAATGATTTTAGAAAAACAGTATCATGGAACAATAAAATAAAACAAATGTGGAAATAAAACACAAAAGATACTTGTAAGGCCTTCCTATTTCAGAGCCTCGATAATAAATAATATCTATTTTGTTGTTTCCAACTGAAATAATCTGCAATTTAATTTGTTGTTTTCTTTCATGGTTTTTCTTTATACTAGGAGTAACTAATAAAAAACATAATCACAACATCAACATAATGAAATACATAGCTAAACATAATCACAACAACAACATAATAAAATACATACATCTACCTTCAGGTTGGTTGGTTTAGTCCCTAGTTCTCTTGTTCTTGAGCTTGCCCAAACTGCCCAACTGAATATTAACCTTGCAGCCAACTAGGAATAGCCTTTTCAACTCCCTAGCTCCAGGAATCCTTGAGGTTTCCTATCCCCCGAGCCCAAAGTTTCTAGCAACAACAGTGCCCTGTGAGAGTTTCCAAAATGATTTGTTCTCCCAATTTTCCTCCTCCTCCTTCACCTCTTGCAGAAATTTCCAATACAAAATGTGACTCCTCTCCAAGTCCCCTCCTCTCTTCCTTATCCTCCCCTCTCCTTAAATTCCCCAACTACCATATCCCCCTCATTAATTCCCCAACATAAGTATGTCATCATTAATTACTTCACCTACCATTTAATAATAAAATAATAAAAAGACTTATTTATTTTAATAAAAAAATAAATTAATTAACAATTATGAAAATTAAATAGTCAATTTGGGTTGTTACATACATCCAAACTTCAAGAAACTTCATCCCAAAGTTAGAGTAATTTACAATACAAGAGTAATGACACACGATTCATACATCCACATAAAATAAACAACATTGTCAATTTAAAACACTTATACATACTAGTGTACATGTGCAAAGCATGCATGTGTAGCTAGAACATACAAGACTCACACATGTACTAATGACAATAATGATCACACGTAAAGTAATTCTTGTATGTGTCCAATCCAACCAACAAGACCATTCATTTCATAAAATATAGTAAACCATTTAAAATGTTCGCAAAATACCGAAATTGTAATAATTTAGCACAAGCAACATTCACTTAGATAATTGTAGTTCAGTCAAGAAATTATAAATATACATATATACATATTTTTCAAAAAGAGGAAATCAAGAAATTCTTCTAGAAGGCAAAACCCCACACACTCTCAACTACTTCTAGTCATCCTTCCTCCCTATTCTACTTATGTCTTCCATCCCTATCCTTCCCCTGTTGGACTATCTTGGAGCGCCAACTATATTGACCTAACTCCAGATAGAACTCATAAGCGGAAGTGTCAACTCTCTTGACCAAGCTTCCCCAGTAGGCAACTGGTAGTCATAATCACACATCTAGGGGACCGTGAGCTAACACCATCCTCCCATGACTCCAGGTTTCAGAGTATACACGGTGGGAAATGACTCCACCCCTCCTAATAGAACTAGGGTCAACACCCTATCATGGACTATACAGTGGCATTGTGTCGCTGGGAATTTTGTCATCGTATATTCATTTTTAGGTAGTCTATCCACCTAAAAAACCCGCACTTGTCCACACATCATAGCAATGGATTTGAACCAATATATTTTCACATACAATATTCATACCATATTGTTTCTTGGTCGATGTTCACGACATAAACCTTTTATCATCATTATTCTTTGGTTATTTCATAACCTATTGACCTGCAAATTAGTCTATAACACAAAACCAATATCCATGCATTATCATCATGTAAATGCATTTAATCGTAATCTCAATCCAGTATCCACATACCAACAACTATAAATGTCAAAATTTTCAAGTTAGAAATAGATTGCATAATATCCATCATAATTCAAATAATGTTAAACATTCATAGAATTGACATTCACATAGGTTCACATGTCTTAAAAGTTCAAGTGTACCATTAATAGTTTCACAATGATTAGAAAATAAAGAAGACTAGGCCTTAAGTAATTCTAGTTGTCTAAGTCAAAAGGTGGTGTTACATACACCCAACCTTTGGGAAAAGATATACCCGAGGTGGTCAAAAAAGTGAGGGATGATCTCGTCCTAAGGTCTCTGCATCCTCCCAAGTAGCATATGCTAGGCTATACTTGTCCCACCAAACCTTAACTTGGTCTATCAGACGGTTCCTGAGCTGTCAGACCCTACGGTCCAATATGTGTAATGGTTTGACCGTGAGGGTTCCCATGTATGATACCTACAATTCCTTCCAATTCATTTTATGAGATTCGTCAACAACATAATGATGTAGAACAAATCCATGAAAAACATTATGAGTTTTATGCAAGTTGGGTGGCAGTACGAGATGATAGGAAATGGGTCCAATTCTCTCTTAGATTTTGAATGGTCCTATCAATCGAGGAGACAAATTTGTCCCCTTCCCAAAAAGAATGGTACTCTTATTAGTCCTGATACAAATGAAAACTCTATATCCCACTTTATAACTTCGGTCAGTCCTATGTGCATCAACATAACTTTTCTGTCTATATTGTGCTTCCTTTACTCACTGCCTAATCTAAATCACTTGTTCCTCCATCTCTTGAATCAATTTTGGCCCAGTTGTCACTTGGTCTTCTAACCTCTCCCAAATCAATAGTATCCTGCATTGCCTCCCATACAAAGCTTCATAGGGTGGCATTCCAATGGAGCTATGAAAAATGTTATTGTAGGAGAACTATACCAAAGGTAGGTACTTCTCCCAAAGGGTTTGATTATCCATAACATACATCCTAAGAATGTATTCCATAACCTAATTTAATCTCTTAATTTTCTCATTTGTTTCAGGATGATATGTTGTGCTTAAGTTCAACTGAGTTCACAGTGCTGACTACAAACTTGTCCAAAACCTAGATTTGAATCAGGAGTCCCTATCTGAAATGATCTTCTTGGGAACTTGTGCAAACGAATGACCTTACTTATAAACACACATGCCACATCAGTAACATCATAAGTGTCTCTAACCGGAATAAAATGAGCACTCTTGGTCAACATATCAACTATCACAAGAATGACATTGTGTCTATGCGATGTGAGCAGAAATCCCACAACAAAATCCATAGAAAAGACTTCCCACTTGGACATAGGAACATCATGTGGTTGTAGGAGACTTTCCGGGTGGTGGTGGTCAACCTTCGCTTGTTGACACTTTATTCACTTGGCGATGAAAAGGACTACATCATGCTTCATGCCTACACAGAAGAAAAACTTCCTCATGTCTGCGTACATCTTCTTCACACCCGTATGTGCACAATAAAGTGATCTATGGGATTCCTAGTGTATGATGCTTCGAATATCCCCACCTTCGGGGATGTACATCCTTCCCAGATATCTTAATAATCCATGTTCTTCCAGCCTATATCCTTCATACTTTGGCTCTAGTTTTCTCCCATTTTGGAGGGTTGAAGTAACCTTTAAATACCAACTATCGCCAAGAAGTTTCCCCAACACACCCTCCCTCAGATTAACATTTAAGGGTACCAAGGATAAGACACATGGTCTCCTACTCAAGGAATCCATGACCACATTATATTGTCCCTTGATGTACAAAATTCCAAAATCATACTCACTCATAAAATCACTCCATCGCCTCTGTCTGGCATTGAGATATCTTTGAGTGAAGAGATTCTTTAATATTTCACGGTTTGTTTTGATCTCAAAGCTTCGTCCTACTAGATAGTGCCTCCAAATTTTCATAGATAGCATTACAACTGCCAACTCTAAATCATGAGTAGCGTAAAGCTCCTCATGTTGCTTCAACTTTCTTAATGCATATGATATCACTCCCCCATCCTTGCTTTGAGGCATCTGTGCAGACTATGAAGTCTTTTTCCATATCCGACACTCTTATAATTGGTGCACTGGTTAGTAACCTCTTAAGCTCAATGAATGCAATATTTCATTCTTCTATCCATTCATACCTGACCCCCTTGTGCTGCAAGTTGATAATGGATTTCTCTATTTTAGAGAACCCTTCCACAAACCTCCGATAATAACCCGCTAGCCCCATGAAACTTTTTACCTCATGAGAATTTTTTAGCACTGGCCATTCCATAATGTCCTTTACCTTTTCTGGGTTCACAAATATTCCTTCACCGGAAGTGATATGACTTAAATAGTGAATTTATTTATGGAAGAAAGAACACTTCGACAACTTGCCATATAATTTGTTCTCTCTAACGCACGACAACACCACTCGCGAGTGTTCCTCATGTTCTCTTTCATTCTTGGAATAGATGAGGATATCATCCAGAAAGACTTGTACAAAGTGGTCTAAGTACTTTCGAAATACACCATTCATGAGTATCATGAATACTGTTGGCGCATTGTTCAAACCAAAAGTTACTACAACGAACTCGCAATTCCCAAACTGAGTTCGAAAGACAGTTTTAGGAATATTTCCTTCCTTAATCCTTAACTGGTGATACCCTGATCGGAGATCAATTTTTGAGAAAATTGTTACTCCTTTCATATGATCAAAGAGGTCATCTATCTGTGGCATTGGGTACCTATTTTTCACTGTATCACGGTTCAAGTCCCTGTAATCTATACACATTCGTAAGGAACCATCTTCTTCAAAAAAAAAATGTTGGTGCACCCCAAGGTGAGACACTATGCCTTATTATCCCTAATTCAAGTAGTTCCTTCAATTTCATCTTCAAATCACAAAGTTCTAGCACTATCATCCTATACGAAGTCTTGGAAATTGGCTCCACAATAGGTTTTATCTCAATGGTAAATCAAGCTCCCTCTCAGGAGGTAACCCTGGCAACTCTTTTGGGAAAACATCCTTAAACTCCAACAATATTGGATACTGATCCAAGTAAGGTCATTTCCCTTCATTAACTGTGTCTGCTACATATAATCGACAACCTTGCCTCATGCAACGTTTAACCTTCATGGTCGAGATAAAGCATAGAGACACCTTCCTCCATACACCGTGGATTTCCACTGACGTTCCTTCATCGTCAACACAAATCACCCTTTTTGTGAAACAATATACCATAGCTTGATGGGCTTATAACTAGTCCATCCCAATGATTAGGTCATACATCCCTAGAGTAGTGATGTACACCCTATAGTACACACTCCCAGGTCTACTAGAAAATTATCGATGCTAGGTCCTACCTCTTGTTTTTCCCCCGAAGCCATCTTGACTTGTTTAAAGTCATCATGCTCATAGGCTACCAACCCACACTTTTCTAATGCACAAGGTGAAATGAAACTATATGTAGTACTAGAATCAAATAAAATCTTAACATTGACATGATTTAGCATACATGATGACTCCACCACAGTGGATTGATGCTATGCCTAGTGGTTATTGATCGTTGCATTAATTTGGTGGCTACTACTCGCTCTTCCCATCGAGGCCTTTCCTTCTCTAAGCACAAAGCCTACTTGTGACTATGGGCAGTCACATTGGTAATGAGGTCCTCCACAGCCCCAACAAGTAACACGAGATGGAACCTGTACAGTACCCTGTGATGGTATCTGAAATGAATTTCTTCCCTTGGAACCCCTGCCCTTACTTGTTGCTCCCTAAGAAAGTAGTGGACCTTCCTACGTCATTGGCGATGAGTGGGATGTTGCACTTGTTTCCATTGAAATACTTCTTGTAACTGCTCTAGGTGCGACTCTATTTCCATAAGGAGGTGGCCTAGATATTCCTCCCCTAAAGAATATCCTAGGGTCCTTCCCCACGAATCAAGTATGTTTTGGAATGGTTGAACTCATACCTCTGTTTAAGCTCATATGCACCTCTGCGTAACAAGCATTTTCAACTTCTTCGACTATTGACGATGGTTTCCACATATGTACCATGGCCCTTATCTTAGGGTTTAACCCGTACACAAAATGTTCTACTTGTAATTGATCGGTATCCATGTACGAGACATATTTTAATAACTCCATGAACCTAATCTCGTAGTCTTCCACGGTCTTGTTTCCCTGAACTAGAGCACGAAATGCTCCTACCTGTTGTTCCTCATAGTAAGCAGAAAAATATTTCCTTCAGAACCTTTCCTCAAAAATCTCCCATGAGATGGTGTCTAGCATAAGTTGAAACTACCTCTCCAGATTACCCCACCAGTTCAAGGCACTTTCCCTCAACTGAAAGATCAGTATCTTCACATTTGATGTGGAAGCATAGTCTCTTAAGGTGAAACATCACATCATTCCTTCGAACCATGCCTCTGCACGTTCACTTGCACGACCCACAACAAACTCTAGGAGTTTTATCTTCTGTAGTTCCCTGGTGATGTCTCCTAGTGGATACCCTTCCTCTAAGTCCCTCGATGCTTCAGGGTTACCCACTCCAGATGGTGGGGGTTTGTTGGGCCCTAACAACCCCCTTCTTTGTCTTTAATCAAAATCTAGGGTCCCTCTAAATTTTGCTTGGATTCTTCCTTTGTTTCCATTTGACTTGATTGGATTGGTATTGGTTTTCTTTGTTTAGAGGTTGGTTTGAGTTTATATTATTTTATTCTATTTGGTTTCAATTTCATGAAATTCAATTTCCATTTCGTTTTGCTTTCTACAGAGTTTTGATGTTAATGGATGAGCTTCATAATTTGAGAGTTTGTTATTACCTCTTCCTTATTGAATTTATCTGCTATGAGAATGGCTTGGTTGAAGACATGTATTAATAACAATGATTTTACATGAATAAAACTTGTTGCGACACATCTTTTCTATGACACTTGTTCACATTTGATCAAATTTGAATTAAGGAGAGACGAGCATAGAAATCTTAATTTAAACGAAAACATTAATTTTTATCAACTATTTACTTTCGTTTAAATTATGATTATGTTTTCATCTTTTGCTCATTAGAAAGTTTGACTATTCTAAATAATGGGTTCACTACTTCATCAAATAATATCTTGGTTGGTTTCTCATTTTGACAAAATCATTTGGTAGGTTCAATTAATTAAATTATTTTGTCAGTTTGCATCTCATTTCAAAATAAAAATAAAAATAAAAAAAGAATTATCTATCATTTGTTTGATTTTGTGGAAACCCAAATTAATATTTTTCTCCTCTCCATCAAATTGAAGCTTCTAGAATTTTAAGATCATATTTGAAAGGAAAATATAACCAATATTTGTTTACAACTTATAGTTAGCTTTTAGTTTAAATTCATTTTAATTTTATTGTTCTAGATTTTGTTTTATTCACAATTTTTATATTTAGGTTATTAAATTGGTTTATTTTTGTTTCGCAGGTTTATATTATCAGATATTTGGTATGGATCTGATCATGGATTGATTTTCTTATCTAAATACGTTGAAGATAATTGATCCAAAAATAACATTGGATTGTTGCAAATAATTTATGAGCAACAACAGATAAGATTTGGAAATGCGTTCAATAACAGAAAGTTGATTTTGCAGGATTGATTGTAGCCAAACCATGAGGAATCTCAATAAATGGCTAAAAACACATGTGCAGAATGTGCCCATTTAGCTTAATCGCAATATTTCCCCCCCAAAAATGCGCGATTTGAGAGATATTTTGGTCTCTTTCCGAGGCAAATTTCAAGTGGCGGAAATTGTTAGTGACGCCCAGACTATTCAGTCATTGCATAAATATATGAGAAATTTCAGAGCCACGGAAGAGATTTGAATAAATTCAGAGGATTTTTTTTATCCTTTATTTAGTATATTATTTATTTTGTAAACTTTTTCTTTTCAAATGGAGTAACGGATAGTTGGAATTTTTGGGATAATGGACCAGTATTTTCGAAGAAGAATATCAAATTCTAGATTTAAATGCTTAATGGCTTTTGTCATGTGAGTAAACAAGTTTTGTTTTCATTATAATATATTTTTATTATGGTTCATATTCTTTGAGTAATTGATTATGCATTGATTTAAATTAGATTTAATTTGTTTTATCAATACATGGTTAATTGCTATCATTTATGTATTAATTTTGTCAATCTTTAACAGTCTATTATCCCATTTATCTTGGTCTTGGTGATTGTATTATTTTGATACAAATCTTGTATTATATTGAGTTTATTCATGTAATTCAGATTTGTAAAGATATAATTGTTCAATTGAGATTTTTCTTATTGTCGATTAGTCTATTATATCTTCACTAAGAATCATGATTTGAAAGTTGTTCTTTATGCGTTTTAAATAAGATTTAAATTGTCAGTCAAAGTGATTTTCATCATGACACTGTCACAATCTTAGAATTACACAACCTTCTACTATAGATTTCTCTTAACAAACAGGTTGTTGGAGCAACGTTATACAGGAAGACAAAACCAAAAGTTCTCTTTAAATACTGGCCAGTCATAGGCTAATGATTTTCTATTTGTTTTGATTCATATTTTGTGAATGTAAATTAACATTTAAGCTTAAATACTTTTTTTATTTAAGTTAAAACATTATTATTTACATTCATTTATTTTCCTCTTTTTTTAGTTTCAAGGTTAAAATTAGATTAGTAGTATGTTCTAGATCTATTTAATTTTTCTTGAGATTCGGTTCTCTTGTACAACTTTAGTTTACAAGGTTTCTCGTAAATCTTGCACTTGTTTATTTGTATATGTTGTATATAAAAGGGAGAATAATGAATGTATATAGTAGATCTTCATTAATGCATAGTTGGTTATTTTATTTTCGTAGTTCAAATTAGATCCCTTTATCGACTAACAGAGTCGTTAAACCTGTCAGGGGTAGTTATTCCAAACGACTTGAGTTATTTAGACAACCTCGGACCAAACTATTCCCTTCCAGTTGATGGTGTGTCATAAACTCCTATCAACAGGGTTCCACTTTGAAATCAGCTGACTGGCGTCCCTTTAATGTCTCATTAATAGCCTCTAAAGAGTGCAAAATGAGAGCTAATTCAAATGATGGTGGTGGCAATGTCGGTGTTGGCGGTCCTTGTGATGATGCGCCTCGGCCTCGATCTCCCCAAGTCCTAACCATATTGAATAATTGAATCTACATCAAACCAAATACTTATCAAGGAAGAGTTTAAGTCATTCCACATTTGCTCAAACTTATACTTTCAAACATAGGTTTAGGCGTAAGTTTGTTTTTTACTTGTCTGTAAATAGACATTACTCTCATTAGGGTAAGTGGCTAAAGGTCAAGGTTGAAAGCCTCTAAGATTGGTAATTTGTTCGGGTAAGTTGATAACTCCCTTGCCTTGCTAGATATGTTAGCCCTATAACACACTTGCTAATATGCATCAAATCGCCTTTACTAAAATTAATAAATAGCCATAAATTTTGTTTTTATTTTACCAAAGAAACATTTTTCTTTTTATAAGTTAATGAATTCAAAAGAATTTTAACTCCATTAAATAATAAAATAAAATAAAAATCTAAAATAAATAATTTGTCTAGTCAAATGCATTGTCAATACTTTCACTAATGCAGTGTAAATACTTTCAAGGAACGTGAGTTAATGTTATTAACCACTAACAAACTTACCTCCCATACTATTGTTTTCAAACTTACAAGAAAAGTATGTGTCTATGTAGTTATGTTTTCTGTTTTTTTTTATTTTTTTTATTTATAGTTATAGAAATGATACACATTAATATGTTTTAAAGAAATCAATACTTTTTTTGTTATGTAATTATATTTTTTTGTTATTCTATCTCTAAGTACAAAAATGAAGCAATACTTTATGTGTTGTGTAATTTTTTTTTTTGTTATTCTATCTCTAAGTACAAAATGAAGCAATAGACAAGTCATGTGAAAGCACACTATAGATATATTTTTTTATTATAAATATATGTATAATATATATTTATAATAAATAAATTGAATAATAAATAAAATTTTAATTAAATGAATACAATTAAAATCATATAATCCTGCAATGTGTGACCTCTCATGAGGCCCACGTGCCTCTTCCTCCCCCACACACTCATCGGTAGTGTTGGTGTCAGAAGTCACTCTTGGATTGCGGCAGGAGCAGAGCCTAATGCCCATTAGTTTTATGTCATGATTGGTTTATAAAAGGGTGGTCAACTAGGAGTAAACTCAATACAATATCATTTTAACTCATAATTCTGGACTCATGCTAAGCATGAGCAGGAGAGGTCTTGATTTAACTTCAGATAGTATGTTGTAATAACGGTGAGTAGGAGGAATATTTCGGAGATAAACTGCAAAGGTCTATTGTGGGAATCAAGCTTTCAAAAGTCCGGAGAAGATAAGATTAAACACAAGAACTTCTTATATTCAAGTTACGAGACCATTGAAAGAAGTCGTAACAATGCTACAATTAAATCCTTTATCATAACACAGTCACAACGATTCATGTGAGTCAGTCAATCATGAACTCTTTCTGCATTAGGGAGAAACAAGATGTAGTAAGAAAGTTGTATGTCATTAAACAAGAAGCTTCACTTATAGATGCATAACCAGAGAAAACCAGTGCTTCATCAAAACTTTACAATAGGGAGCTTAGCTCTACCAACGATGCCTATAAAAATGGAAAAAACACCTTCATATACTTGGAGAAAAACCCAACAGAAGCTTCGAGTTACTGCATTGAAGGCATTACACCTGCATGTTTACTGGCAGACTCTGCATGCAGTCTCTGGACCATCGTGCATTTCGGTCATACGCCACCGTGTTCTAGAATGGGCCTGCGAGGAGTTGACAAGTTGACAGTCCTCTCCTAGACCTTCCATTTATGGTGGAAACGATGTCCACCCACCACCAACCGCTTCAATAACTGCTTTCTTGGAATCAGAAACAACCCCGGTCAACTCTGCACCTTTGGGACATGGAGGTCTTCTTGTGTTGCCACCTTGATCTGCTAAACGGCTTTATGGTAAGTCCTGGAGGTAGACGTGAAGACTAGGGCACCTGACGGGAAGCGGTGGATGAGCGGTGACCAGGTAGGGGTGATTTGGCATACTAGGTGTGGAAGTGAGATGAGGGGAGGCCAGTGGACGGATGTGGCAGATCTTGTGGGGGCCATGGAGATATGGTGGTGAGATGTGATTTGACGAGGGATAACACGTCTCTTATAACGGGATGACGTGGTAGGGAGAGGGATAGGTGTGGGAAGACAAG
>JZKD02S1717634.1:22532-32573 GCA_000966675.3 Picea glauca
CTCATTAAAGGTAGGACGACGAGGGGGGTCTGAAATTGAATATGGACCAAAGATCTGGGAGTGCATATTTTGACTACCCAGATCTGCGTGCTGCATAATCCAGAGCGCTTATGCGCCCTTGACTTAGGATAGGTGGGTTTTTTACCCATTCTTTGCCACTTTTTCTCCAAAGAGGGCACTTCATAAGAAAACACCCCTCATACAATATTATGTGCTAACATTAGGCTCCATGGGGGATGGCTTGCTCCCTGTGAGACGCCAAGAACTATTTTGCAGTTTCAGTGCCTTACTGTTGGGCTATGGAGTCATTATTAAAAATGAAAAATAAACTGAAAAACAATATTTACAAACATAGAGGAGCCATGTGTGGCTCAAAAGAAACATTTCTTCAGAAAATGCCCATTCATAGGTCCATTGAAAACTTCCTCACCGTCCAAATCCTACAGTCTGTAGTTGTTATTTAAAAACACTTTAAATATTTTGAAGGGCCCGATCCATAGGGCTTCGAATTTTCCATGTTTTCCCTTATCCTTCTTGGGAGCATCCCCTTTTAATACCAAATCCCCTAGTTGGAAATCCTCTTTCCTGACCCTCCTGTAAAAGACCTGCTTGATCTTCTGCTGATGATTGTGAGCTATGTTCATTACCTGCTCCCTGGTCTGTTGCACTTCCACCATTTGATGGATCCTTCTGACCATATGGTCTGGCTCTCCTTCATATTCTTGAAATAATTTTGCTATAGGTAGAGCCAACTGAGTGGGAAAAACAGCTTTTGTCCCATAAACAAGTTGAAAAGGGAAGGTGCCTAGGGATTTCTTTGTTGTCACTCGGTTAGCCCACAGAGCGAATTTGAGTTTTGAGTCCCAGGCCTTCTTATTATCTTCCAACAATCTTTTAATGAGCTTAATCGGGATTTTATTGGAAGACTATGCCAGTCCATTTCCTTGTGGGTAATAGGGAGTGGAATAAACCAATGAAATCTCAAACTGCTCATAGAACCTCACCAGAGGCTCAGACTTGAAAGATGCAGCATTATCAATGACAATTCTACTGGGGCATCCAAACCTTGCTATGATATCCTCTAGGAAGTTGATGATAACTTTGTGTGAACCACTCTTGGTGGGGATAGCTTCTATCCACTTGGTAAAATAGTCATTTGCAGTTAGGATCCATCTGTGCTGGCCTCTTGAGGAAGGATGAATCTCTCCAATGAATTCCACCCCCCATTGTTGAAAGGGTGTTGTAGCTATTACAGGTTTTAGTGGCAGAGATTTGAGTTGTTTCTTTCTTGAGAACCTTTTGCATTTGATGCAGGCTCTCACCTCTCTGTAGACATCAGTGAATAAGGTGGGCCAGTAGTACCCATCCCTGAGAATCTTGTGGGATGTGGTCTTCCAAAAATGGTGTCCCCCACAGAGGCTGCTATGGAAATCAAATGTCACTTTCTGGGCCTCCTGTGGGTTCAGACACCTCAAAAACACCCCTACAGGGTCTCTCCAGTACAAGACTTGGTCAATAAGGCAATATTTGACTGCTTTGAGATTTAAATATCTTGCCTTACTCTTCCCCATTTCATCAAGGGGATTTAATTTTAGAAAAAAATATATGATATCTCTATACTAGGTGCACTCTCCTAGTGGAGGACTATCTTGAGGATTGCCATCAGACAATTCATCCTGTTGATTTCCTGAGCAACCATCGATGAATTTAGCCCCCAAGGATTTGCAATTTGATTAAGCCAGTAGCTTGTCTAAGCCCTTCCCTTTAACCAACTTGGTTGGCTTAATCTCCGGGTCAAAATCAAGGATCTTGGTAATCCACTTGCTTCTTTTCCCATCTATGTCAGGTTGAATGAGAATGTCCTTCACAGAAGCTGGAGGAACATATGCAATGATTTTTGAATGAAGAACATAGACTTTGAATGCTTTAAGGGCCTTGACCAAGGCATGGGCTTGTTTCTCCATGATGTCATATTTGACCTTTGCATCTCCTAATGCCCTGCTAAAAAATGAAATGGGCTGCTCCATCCCTTCAACATTCTTCTATAATAGAATGGTTGCTTCTATATCAAAAGAAGAAAAATAAAAAATTAGGAAGTCCTTGGAATAATCAGGACTGATCAGCACAGGTGCCTCAGTCAAAGCCTTTTTTATTTGGACAAGGGATTCCCTGGGTTCAACAATCCATTTTACTTCATTCCCCTTCCTGAGCATGGCGGTGATGTGTTTTACTAACTCAGCAAAATTTGAGACAAATCTCCTCAGGAAGTTAATTTTGCCCAGGAAAGACTGGACCTCTTTCTTGGATCTCGGGAGTGACAAGGCTTGGATTGCTTCAACTCTGCTGGGATCAATCCTGACTCCCTCAGTTGATACTATATGGCCTAACAACTTCTCCTCCTTCATAGAAAACAAATATTTCTTGGGGTTTAAGGAAAGGCCAAACCTCCTGCATTTCAAGAAAACCTTCCTTAAGTGACAACAGTGCTCTTTATTAGATTTGAAGAAGACAATGATGTCATCCAGATATATCACCACAAACTGATCTTTCTCCCCATTGAAGGCTATATCCATGGATCGTTGAAATTTTTCTCTTGCATTCATCAATCCAAAAGGCATTTTGGCATACATGAATGTGCCCCAATGAGTGGTGAAGGTTGTTTTTTCTCTATCCTCAAGCAGGACTGATATTTGATTGTAGCCAGAAAATCTATCAATCATGGATATCTTGGATGCACAAGCTACCCTATGCAATATATGCTCCATTTTAAGTAGGGGGTAATTGTCCTTTCTTGAGCTTCTGTTCAGTTTCCTAAAATCAACACAAAGTCTAATTTCTCCACTCTTCTTTCTTACTGGCACCAGATTAGCCACCCACTCAGAATATCTCAAAGGGACTATGATTTGGGCATCTAACAGTGTCCTCACTTCTCTCTCCATAACAGGCAGTAACATGGGATTAATTTGTCTTATCTTATGCCTTAATGGCTTAGCCTCTTCCTTCAGTGGGACCTTGTGCTCAATGACATATGTGTCATAGGTATTGAGGTCTTCATATGCCCAGGCGAACACATCAGCAAATTCTTTTAATAACGCAACATACTCGTCTCTCTTCTCCCTTGACAGGCCGCTTGACAACTTGACGAACTTAGGATCCTCCTCTGTGCCAATATTGCACTTTGTTACCTCAACATCCTCATTTGAAACCTTACCCTTTACTGCCACATCATTCCCATCGAACAATATTTCCAAAGGAACTAGTCCCTTTGGAATGTGATTGCTAGGCAACTGAACAATATGGTGATTAGCAATTTTATTTAAAAATATCTCAGGGTGAGAGTCACCTTCGGGATCAAGATCTTGATCAATGTGCAATGTAGAGAATTCATCAACAAACTCAAGAAATTTTCTGATTTCAAGATCATCCTCAAATACCTTCCAATGCTTGATATTGTCTAGTACAGATGACCTATTTCTTCTCTCAACATCATATTTGATCTTAGGTGGCAGAGGGATCCTAAATAGGCTAGCTGAGATAGCTAGGAAATTGGCCAAAGTATTTTCCTCTCTTGGAACAAATGAAATGTTGAAAGATGAGAAGAAATTGTCAATCAAGTCCCATACCTCATTTTTGTAACTTCTGAGCCGAGGATGTTTAGCCCGATAAGCATTTATGACCTGCTGGACTATCAATTCAGCATCTCCGAACACTGCTACCTCCACAATTCCCATGTCCTTTGCAGCCCTCAAACCTAAAACAAGAGCTTCATATTCTACCACATTATTGGTAGTTTCAAATTCTAGCTTGTATGACAGGGATATGGTTTCCTGACAAGGTGACACAAAAACCACTCCGGCACCAACACCCTCACTAGAAGAGGCTTCGTCAAAGAACATATTCCACACAGAGGTAGTTGGAGGAGGGATATTAGGATAGGAAATGGGGTTCTTTCTTACTTCAAGAGGATTTTCAGGGGTATCAGTGAGATGCAACAAACTAGATAGCAAATCAGTGTCAAGTGCAAATATAGGGTGATTAGTGGGATCTGCTTCATCACTAACAATGTAGGCCAGTTGAGCTTCTTTTCACATTCTTCTTTGTTCCCCTCCAAAGACTGGGATGGTGGCATATGTAAGGTCCATCTGTAATGTTACTCCAAGATTTTTAATCCAAGATCTTGACAGTAGCATGCCAAACTTGGGAGGAACATCATCTACCACAACGTCCATGACCACACTCTTCATTGGCAGCTGAAATAAGGACACCACCAGGTCTTTGATGACTCCAAGACATTGCACCCTCCTTGAATCAAAAGAGTACAAATCATGAAAGGCCTTTGTTACTTCCAGTCCTAATTCTTCCATGACTATTTTGGGCATGAGGTTATGGGAAGCCCCCGAATCCATCAGGCAGTTATGCAGCACCTTATCATGTATGTTCAGGGATCTGTAGAAGGGAGGGGATGATTCATCTCTATCTTTCACCATGGGACCTTGGATGATTGCTGTCTTTTCATCTTGGATATTTAATGAGAATGTGGCAAGCTGAGGTGGCTCAAACAACAACAGTTTGGAGAGGGACCTTTTGAAATCTTCATTTTTAACAAGTTCCGAGAGGGGTATAGGAATTATGATCTTTTGAATTTCATGCTCAAAACTAAAGGAGGAAGGAGGCTTAGGAATTTCCCTCACCTCTGGGATAGAGGCTTTGGCTATTGGCAAGATATTCTGAGCTTTATTTTCCTTGGCAATGTTTGTTGCAGGCTTAGCAGGCCTTTCTACTAGAAGAGCCTGATCAGAGATATCAGACTTCCCTTCTTTCTTCTTTGACTTGAGGCTATACCTGTTAGGATTGTTGTCTTTGGATTTCTCCCTTTTACTCAGTTCATTGATTTGACTATTAATGAGGGATTCTTCATATGCAGACTGAGTCAAATGGGGAAAAGGGGAGGTGTCTTCAATACAGTGAATTTCATGGTCAAGCTCCTCCTCTTCCCTCTCCTCATCGTTAACCAGGTTATTTTGGAGAGGGGATTGAATCCTTTGATCATCCCTATCTATGTCTCTTTGTTCCCTTGGCATAACATGTGCCACATTGTTATTAGGCCTTCTGAAACCTCTGTTATCAATATTTTGGGGATTTATGTACATGGGCTTCCCTTCTAACTCCAACCTTTCCATTCTAGCCGAAAGTGTCTTTAGCATCTTAGTTACTTCATCCATCTAAGGGGGAAGGGTAGAGGAACCGGATGTGGAGGCTCCATCTCTCCTTGTAGGTATGTATCTATCATCTTTATTTCTAAGTCGATCGACAGCCAAAATATTTGACTCAACTTCCACAACCACATCTTGCATGTGAGCCAGGGAAGTGGCTTGCCTTTCCCTCAACAAAAGGTAGAAATCAGGGTCAAAGGCACTGGCATGAGTAATTTTGGCTGAAGCTTATGAGGGATTTATCTTAGCAGGAATATTATGGTACATCTTATTGAACCTCTTGGAGAAGTCAGAGACAGACTCTCCTTCCTTTCTCTTCAAAGACCCAAACTCTGTCATGTAATACATGAAGTCTTTCTTATCTCCCCACTGTCTCAAGAAGGCAAAATCCAAAGCCTCTATCCCATCAACAAATCCAGGAGGCAAGGCCCTAAACCATTTCCTAGCCTCGCCTTCAAGGCTATGAACAAAAATTATCATCCATACATCTTCATGCATGATGACATGATGATCTGTAAAACTGTAAAGGCTTCAACGTGTTCTTTTGCAGTTATATCTCCTTCGCTTGTAAACTTGGGAAGCTACTTAAGGTAGCCATATGCTGGAAGGGCATTGAGAGGTTGAGGTAACACAAGGGGAGCATACCTAGCAGCTATTATAGCCTCCATTCTGGTCATGGGGGGATTTTCTCCTGCTATAGGAATATTAGGTGGAGGAGAACTAGGAGGAGAAGGAGTTTGAACATGGGAAACTAGAACTGAGCTTGCAGGAGGAAAGGGAAACAACGAAGGATTTAGAAAGGAGGATGATGGGTTTAGTAAGATAGAGGGTTGCGTTATCACAACAGTAGCAACAGTAATAGGAGGAGGGGTGGTAAAGCCTAGGGTAGAAAAATATTCTGAATTCCTCGGTCTAGACCAGGCTGCAACGTTAGGGGATATAGGAGTGACAAGAGTTTATCCCTCTAGTCCCAGACCAGGAGAAGAAATCTCAGCAGGAACACTCCCAAAGTTTAGAAAACGAGAAACTTCAGTAAAAGGTCTGTTAGGAAACTGAGAAGTAGATAATGGAGTTTCTATTAGAGGAAGGTGAGAACTGTCAGAAATACCTGGTTCAGCATCAGAAGCTCCTTCTCTGAGGCCCTTTCCCTTTCTGAAAAGCTTCCCTGGATTTGCTTCAGGTGTCGCCAAGGGAAGCTGAGGGGTAGATCTCGTGTGTCTACCTCTGGAAGCCATGACTGAAACAATAGGTTTGCCTCAATGGAGTCACCAAGTGCACAGTAGAAATCTTGAAGGGCTCTAATGACTGATGCACCTTCAGAATCAGAGGCTCAATGTCATTCAATTCTGGGGGAAATCTTCAACTTCGTCCCCGACAATGAAACTAGAAATGTTGGCATCAAAAGTCACTCCTGGATTGCGGTAGGAGTAAAGCCTGATGCCCATCAGCTTTATGTCACGATTGGTTTATAAAAGGGTGATCGATTGGGAGTAAACTCAATACAATGTTGTTTTAACTAAGAATTCTGGACTGAGGCTAAGCATGAACAGGAGAGGTCTTGATTTAACTTCAGACAGTAAGTTGTAATAAGGGTGAGTAGGAGGAAGATTTCGGAGATAAACTGCAAAGGCCTATTGTGGGCATCAAGCTTTCAAAAGCCCAGAGAAGATAAACTTAAACACAAGAACTTCTTATATTCAAGTTACAAGACCGTTGAAAGAAGTCGTAACAATGCTACAATTAAAGCCTTTATCATAACATAGTCACAACGATTCATGTGAGTCAGTCAATCATGAACTCTTTCTGCATTAGGGATAAACAAGATGTAGTAAGAAATATGTCTGTCATTAAACAATAAGCTTCACTTATAGATGCATAACCAGAGAAAACCATTGCTTCATCAAAACTTTGCAATAGGGAGTTTAGCTCTACCAACGATGCCTACAAAAATGGAAAAAATGCTTTCATATACTTGGAGCAAAACCCAACAGAAGCTTCAAGTTACTGCATTGAGGGCATTACATCTGCATGTTTACTGGAAGACTATGCATGCAGTCTCTAGACCATTGTGCATTTCGGTCAGATGCTACTGTGTTCTGGAATGGGCCTGCGAGGATTTGACAAGTTGACAGTCCTCTCCTGTACCTTCCATTTATGGTGGAAATGATTTCCACACACCACACACCACCAACCACTTCAATAACTTCTTTCTTGGGATCGGAAATAGCCCCGGTCAACTCTGCACCTTTGGGACGTGGAGGTATTCTCATGCTACCACCTTGATCTGCTAAATGGCTTCATGGTAAGTCCTGGAGGTAGAAATGAAGACTAGGGAACCTGACGGGAAGCGGCGGATGAGACGTGACCAGCAGGGGTGATTTGGCATACTAGGTGTGGAAGTGAGATGAGGGAAGTCCAGTGGACAGATGTGGAAGATCTTGTGGGGGACATGGAGATACGGTAGTGAGATTTGATTTGTCGAGGGAGGACATGTATCTTATAATAGGACAACGTGATAGGGAGAGGGATAGATGTGGGAAGAAAAGAGGGAGTGAAACAGAAAATGATATGCCACGTAGGTGAGTGGAAGGCAAGCGTGGCATAACAAGACAAGGGGGAAGCGAGTGATGTGACTGGTGGACAGGAGGCCTAGTGGAACACAGGTGGCAAGAGGAAGGGGGGCGACGCAAGGGGGAGGTGTCACGATAGAAAATGGGCCCACACTGGAAAACTGCCCATATCAGACCCCCCCATTAAAGGTAGAACGACGGGGAGAGTCTGAAATGGGACCTCAACTGTAGATCTGGGCATGGATCGCCTGACCCTCCATAGTCACACACTGGAAAACCATCATATCAGACCCCCCCCCACTCATTAAAGGTAGGATAGCGAGGGGGGTCCGGAATTGAATCTGGACCGAATATATGGGCGTGCATATTCTGACCGCCTAGATCTGTGTGCTGCATAATCTAGAGCGCTTATGCGCGCCTGACTTAGGATAAGTGGGGTTTCTACCCATTCTTTGCCATTTTTTCACCAAAGAGGGAACTTCATAGGAAAACACCCCTCATACAAGATTATTTGCTAACAGGTAGACTCAACAAAACCCTATCCTCCCTTTCTCTCATTAGGGTTTTCAATAATCGTTTCGAGACAAGGGATTGAAAGGGTGCGGTGCATGTCTCCATGGTCAGCCACCCGAAGGGCACAACCATGGTCAACCTATTCTTGGTGAACTAAGGTTTGACCTATCCTGAGCATGTCAATGAGATTTTCATGGCCGACAGAGATAAGAGTTTATGGAGAGTCTACCTAGGGATTGCGACCAGAGGCGTAGTGCACTTACACTCCTCTCCTAGTCTTGGCTCATGGTTTAGTGCTTGGTGTGCTAAACTGTATTTGGATAAATGTGGTCTCCTCGTGTGGATTCCTCCTCTTGGTTTGGTTCTTGCACCTTGTAGGCTCTCCTTCTCATTGTATTGTGTTGTCTTGTTGGCAATCGAAGGAAGCTTAAGGCACTCAGGGTTTCGAGCCAGGGTCTATGGATGTCAGCCGTATGGTGGGAATTCACACAATTTTCATAATGGTGATCCCATCACAATGGTCCATACATAGTAGAAGAACTCATGGAGCGAAGACGTCAAAAGACGAAGAATACAAGAGATTGGTCCAGCAGCGTTAGACCGACACCAGGAGTGAAGCACTCGCTCTATACAGAGATATTATAAGAGCCTCATGTTTCTTCCTGTGGACGAATGAGAAATGAATTCCTTGGAGAGACATCCTGAGGGATAATGTCAGATGGGAGTTCGTAGAGGCATTTTTCGAAACAAGTCCGAAGGTTATTTCCCGTCTTCTGGTCAGAGGTCGGGATGTTGTTTGATTTTCAATGATGAAATTTCAATGTAACAAATCAACTTTGTATGGTAGCACTGGTCAAATCATTAATAATAGAGATGGGGATCACGAAGGAGATGGTAGGGACGACCTTGACCACCAAGCTGCAACCAACTTACCTGAATGTGATCGATATATCTGGAGGGTAACTTTCCTAAACCTTGGATATGTGATTTCTTTGTTGTATCTTGAGCATCTCCCCTATATCTAATATCTAATTTTTTTGTTCATTAAAATAAACACCCCCCCTTTTCTCTGTACATGTATGCTCAAAGTCGGTTTAAGCTATGGAATGTTGTTTATTTGGCACTTGTGACCTTATTAGATGTCGCACAAGATTTTCAATTGAGGTAGTTTCTGCCCAATTTGAAGGGAAGAAGTTGCTTGAGCGACATCATATGGTAAATTCAATACTTGCAGAAGAATTAAAAGAAATTCATGCTCTTTCCATAAAGAAGGCATTTAATCCATAGCAGTGGTAGGACCTATAGGCTCAAGAAGTCCCTCCAGCTAAGCAGGATTTGGTTCCAGTTAATTTTAAATGTTTCCTTATAAACTGTTATATCCTTTGCAGTTATAATGAGATTAATACATTTTTTTTGGTATCAATACATAATAAAAAAAATGAAAAAATTGTTGAGGGCCAACCTTGTTGTATAAAATTTAAAAAAATCAGAATACCTTATAGATTATTTAGAGACATCAAAGCCATATAAATTAGGAGTAACCATGCCTGAGGAGTTCTCAGGCTTTAAGTAAATCAATATTTTCCTATTCATGGGTTGTCTTTTGATTGAAAGGAACTATGCCTTTGTACAAGTTAATTTAAATATATTTTGATTATGTTTATAATTTAACCTTTCTGGTTATAATCCAAGGTGAGAGCATTTTATTAAGTGTGATTTCACGAGAAAAAGCTTTCTACGTTTCT
>JZKD02S1717645.1:19053-62707 GCA_000966675.3 Picea glauca
TGAATAAATTTTGAATGCTAATTGATGAGTTTTTGTGCAAGAGGGAAGTTTTGGGAAAAAGAGCCCCACACTCATTCACCCCCCCTCTAAGTGTGGTAGGTGTGTCCAACATAAACTACATGGCGAGATGTCTAGAAGGTCGGTAGGTGAAGGCTAAACATAGACATCCAACAAGATTGCTACGACCACATGCCATTCTCGAATCGACATGGGAGGTCATTTCAATGGAATTCACTATAGAATTTCCACTGACGGTAAGGAAGCACGACTCGATTGACATGATAGTTGACACTCTGACGAAGAGTTCACATTTTGTCCCTGTGCATATCACGCATCAGGCGCCAAGTATAGCTAGAGTTTATATCAACAAGATGTTGAGACAGCTAGACGTACCAAAAGAATCATATCCGATAAGGGATTCAATGTTTGCAAGATGATTTTGGACAAATTTCCCAAGAGGCCTTGGGAACACCATTGAACTTTAGTACAACATGTCCCTGAGATAGATATACTGACCGAAGGAATGAACCAATTTGGGAAGGTTGTGTTGCATATGTGTGTGTTGGACCAACAAAAATGTTGGGAATAGTTCTGGTCACTGGTCGAGTTGTGTGCAACAACAACCATCAAAGCACCATTAATATGGCATCGTTTGAGTTTCTTTATGGGTGACCATGTCAGATGCCTTTGAGTTGGGATAAAATCGAGGATGGGATCCTCGTAGGACCAGAAGTGATCCAAGAATTAAAAGAACAATTACAAATGATACAGAAGGGGATGGAAGAAGCGTAGTATCGTCATAAGGGTTTTCTAATGTGCATCGCGTCGACCATAATTATGAAGGGCCTAACGACTAGTCGTGCCTCATTCTTTGAGGAGTTGCACGATATTTTTTTAGTGTCCATGTGTGAATTTAGTTCAGTGATCCTACGCATTAGATTGACTGATTTCTTGGTGGATGTTGGGCATGGTGCGCTCACGGTGGAACCAATTCGCTTTCTGGACCGTCACATTTGACAGCTACGATGTCAAACTGTCGATCAGGTCAAGGTCTAGTAGGACAATTATAGTCCACACTCAACTACCTGGGAGGATGCATATGGTATGCATCACCAGATTCCCTTTATTGACATCTAGACATTTAGATATTGTCAGATACTTTATTTTTGCATTTGTATAGTGTGAAAATTCGAAACGAAGTTTAAAACAAGAGGGGGTGTATGTAACATCCCGCTCTTGCACGCAACCGATGTGACTTATTCTTGTGGACACTTGTGTGCAAGTGATCTGATTCACTATATGATTGACTGATTCGATTATGGAGCATGATGATGTTTGTGGATTTGATGATATGTTATTTGATGATATTTATATCGACAGGTGCTATTGACTGGTTTTCCTGAGTGTGCAAGACTCTGGACGTTTGAGGATGCTGATGGCATCGATGGATCTCCTTGGACTCTAGATCGAGTTAGGGAGCAGACGATTATGGTTTGAATGTTTTGATATTACATATGTGGCATATGACTCTATATTATGATGTTGATTGTTATCGTTGACACGTTTTGTTGATGGATGAAAGTTGATGATAACTTGCTAACCAGACTCACATTAGGAGTAAAGGGGTCACACACGACAACTTGAGATATTGAGGGAGAGGTGTGGCAACAACCCTGCCACAACTTGCTAGCACTCTCGCCGTGGCTCGAATTGTAGGTTAACGATTACCTAGTTCGAGAGATCCACGATGCCATGAGGGCAGACTATGACAGTCGCTCAGGATGATTCTAAGGGGCGCGGAATAAGGTAGGGTCATTATTCCTTAGAGGCCCTTAGTCTCCCACAAGGTCACCTGACGGAGTATTGACTCCAGGGATTTGATGTCTACCAAATCAGTTAAAAGGCGAGTGGCACCCTTGGAGCACGTAGTGTGTCTTGAAGGGCACGCCGCACAAATAAAACAAGATTGCAAGCGAGTGGCACCCTTGGAGCACGTAGTGCATCTTGAAGGGCATGTCACTATTTTTAAATCTAGTAAGTTAATAAATCTAGTACCTAGAAAACTATGCCTCCTTAGGACCTGGTTGACCTTAAAATGAATGATGGTATGAGTAAAGTTTAATAACTAATTTTCCCTTAAAAACTGTTGCCAAGCCTAGTGAATTTAAAACCTAGGTCTAAGTAGAACATGTGAACAAAAAAAAAACTAAATGGACATATAACAAGAAGGGGGGGTAAAGAAAATTCAAACATTAATAATTAAATTAAAATATTAATGGAGGATTAAATTATTAAAAGGGTAAATTGTTGTTTATATCTAAACTTGCTAAATTTGAACTAAGAAGAAAAGGGGAAACTTAAGGAAAATGGGAATGTCTAACATAGTAGGGAATCTAGTCTTTGGAACCTTCTAATTGTGAACTCAACTAGGTTTTAAGAAAGACGTCAGGCATTTAAGAAATGTAAGGGAATAAAGGGACACCGAGGAGCTTTTTTTATGAACGCTTTTAGGTGGGTGAGGGAAATAGGAAAATTTAATTAATTAATAAATTGATTTTCTGGTGCAACTAAGGGATCGGGTGACATGTGTACGACAGAGGTTTATCCTAATTGAATTTAATAAAAAGAATCTAAAGAGGGTTTGTGAAACTAATCACTAATAAAAATCTATATAAAGGATGGCAGAGGAGAATTAAGGGGACGACTGGTAGGCGTAAGGTTACACTGCCGATATTTTTCTTGACTATTTTTCTTGTGGAAGTTGGGATGCCCAACTCGATAGGGAGTGGTAGCTCGACCTTGCAAGGTGAGCTGGGAGCTAGATTTATCTATGGGTTTTGTGTGCGTGGCCCCTTTGCGGCTCGAGGGGCTCAAGGGGGAGAAGAGTACCCATAGCGTTGGTTGGGAGGTACTAGTGAGGTATTCACGGTTAACAAGCGGGGAGCTGGAAGGAGCGAGATCGCGGGAGAACAACTTCGATGTTCAACTCACCAGATATGATATTTTATTTTTTCATTTGTAAAATATTAAATTGTGCATAAGTTTTATATGTTACCACAACCCTTGTATTATGAATATCATTGATAAATTCCTTTTCATTGAAAGGAAATCTTGGATGTAAATATTTGAGAGTATAGATTATAATATTGTTGTTAAGTCTTTATATATATATTATATTTGGAACGTTTTAATAAAGTTATATTTTTCTCAGCAAAATTATCTATCCCTATGTTCTCGTCTCTTTGAAATGATTTAAACCTGTGTCAATCTGGTTAAAGGAACTCCTGGTTACTATGAAAAGTGATTGTACTTCATCACTTGGAGTGGCTATAATTATTACTATTATGGAATTAGTTTTGTGTTCTACTGGATAGCACAACCTTATTCTAAGTATATCTTTCTTGGATAGCGCTAATCCACTATTAGGATCAGCGTTGCCTTCTTCTGCTACCTGAAATCCATTTTGCTTATGTGAATTTAAGGTTGATGGGCTATGTCACCTAGATCGCGTTGTAAGACCATTTGGGGTCTGTATAACTTCATGGTCACAGAGTCTTCCCTTCTTGTGTTTCGAGGAGTTAAGGGGGGCTTCGAGTCTCCACCTTTCCCTACTCGATCTTCTTAAACTCAATGTTCTTTTCGTGAACAACGACTAAACCCTTGCCCAATGATTTCCTTCCCACTTCATCCTTCCAATTCCATCCTTTGTTTTGCGTTTTTGTCTCTACCCTCTTCTAATGCCAGGATTAAACCTCAACGAATTCATTGCTAGTATCCTCTCCTTAGGGGAGGAGTGTAAATGCGTTTCTAAATGTCCCTGCAATCGCTTCCTGTACCCCCTGTGATTTGGGGGAGGGGGAGAATGTTATTGCGCTTGTTGGACGCCTCTAGAGTGATTTAGGAAGCCTCCTTGCATTGCCCCCTTCTCCATAGATTTTACCTAGAGATTGGCATGAGATTTACTACCTACCCTGCGCGATTCCCTTCCCATTCGCCAAGAATTTTGTCCCTGCATCACAACAATTTACCTGATCTTGCACAACGATTTTTCCTCGCTAGATATAGTGAACAACCTCGAATGAGTTGTGTGGATGGTGCCTTCACTCAGCCATCGTGCGCTTACTTATCCGACGATCTCCTTGCTACCACAATGTTTCCCTTAACTCAATGATTCCACTGTGAGTTTTCCAGTGCGTTTCGCCATTCTGCAGAGTGATTATAGCCGAGACTTGCCCAACGTCCCCACTGCCCTTTTCTACAACCTGGGTAGTAAAAGCCTCTCTGAGAATCCGAGATTCCACTCTTCGAAGCATTGGGGCATGTACACTCTCCGTGAGAGTTTAGAAACGTAAATATTGTCGAAGGAAAACTATTTGTTTTCTTGAAGTGGTTGTTGTCTTAATTTATGATATTGTTGGGTGAATGAGATGGAAGGGCATCATGTAAATCTAGTTGAGTTATGGAGGAGTCTTGATCCATTTAGTTTCCTAGTTTAATTACGATTATATATTTTCAGATTCATGTTGCGTGTAAGCCATATCTTACTCACCATCATCCTCGTGTACACTCTGTTCATGTCTTGATTAATACTCAAGTGATGCTAAAAGTGTTGAGTTGTTTATTATGTTAACCCCATGCCAAAATAGTTGGGTTCCATACTTACATGTGATTAATATGACCTTAATTAATAATAAGTTAGGGTGATTATTTGGACGATTTTTTTTTTTATGCTGTAACTTCAAATGATATAGAGATGTTAAATTTCTATCAAAGTTTTGTTGCGTGGTCTTGGGGCATTGCACCTTTAGTACCTCCTTAGTAGGTCTTTTTATTTTTAAAAGAAATACCTAACCCTTGTTGAATTTTTGTTTGCCTATACTTTAAGTTAGCGTAATGGTTAAGCTAGTTGCACCACGAACAATGGGTAACGCCTCTTGCGCCATGACCCTTCAGTGTCAAAGAAGGCCTAGTTAAATAACGTGAATCGTTGCGCGCACTAAATTGAATATAATGCATGTTGGGTATACCTTAGACCTATTGCGTGCCACAAAAACTTGATGTTTGGAGTGTTGTTTAGTCGTAAGACTGCTTGCTTATGAAAATTGGAGCATTTGATTGATTAAACATATATTTTCTTATGCCTTTAATTAGTCAGTATTGATGGATTACTAATTATTTGTCCTTGCGCCCTTAAATATAAACATTGTTGGATTGATTTGAAATTGGGTTTACTTGCGTCGTGTAGTTAGAAGTTGATGTTTACCTTGCTCCTTGCCTTAAGGTAGATGTTGATATTGTGCCCCAAATTATGAATAAAGTTGATTGATTAATGCAAATTATGATGGCAATGTAATTATTTTAACCTTGCGCAGTGATTAATAATTTGGTTGATAGTGATAAGGTGGATTATACTTGCGACCATAGAATGATGTGTTGATTATTGATTGAGTAACTCGACTTCTTGCGCAAATGGTTTTTATGTCATAATGATGATTCTAGATATTAGCCTTCTAGAGCGTAATGAAAATTTATTATGATGGAGGGCTGCATTGTGGTTGGGCCTTATGCCTCGAAATTAACGGATAGACTCTTGCGCCTTGGATTTAATATGGTTTATTTTGTATGGTGTGGGTGATTAATGGGTGCCTTGATTAATGGTGTTTAGGATTGATATATTATTGTGAATTCGATGATTGATTTAATATGGAAGTTAAGTAGATAATTGTTTGCGCCTTAAAAATGAAAAAGGAGTTGATTATTTGTGCCTTGGCTTTGTTGTTTCTTGATTGATTAGTATTTATTATCTCTTGCGCCATGGAATTTTTATGTTGCATGTGTTGGTTCATTAGAATGATATCGCGTTGATATGGGTTCGTCATGCACGATGATGATGTGTCAGTTTGCGTTGTGATTGTTGTTAAGGCGTTTTTGTTGTTTCATTTATTTTTGCACTATGCGTCAATGATGTCGTATTTAATTTTTGATGTATTTTCATATCACAACGTAAATTTTTGATGTATTGTCGTAACGGCGGGGCTGTTACACACAATTATGATGATGGAAATGATGATGAAAATATTGATCACGATGATGGTTGCAATTTTGATAATGACGATCATGATGATGACAGTGAAAATGATGATGATGATGACAATGACAATGATGAGGATGACGATGGCAGTGACGATTATGATGCCAATGACAATGATGATGATGATGATGACGACAATGAAAATGATGAAAATGATCTCATGGGTGATTAGACACCACTAGAGCACTCATTGAATCGATTGTTATCATCTAAAAATGCAAGACCGATTTTCATTTTCAAAGGTCGATGCACCGACATATATGAACTTTGGAGCATCATGGTATGAGTAATTTTCAATGGCTGAGTTGAATCATTTGAGAGGTGGTGATGAACATCCATGTGTTTTCCTTTTATTTCACATGTTGAGTGATATTCATCTATTTTTAGGTGTGTTTTGTTCAATTCAGTTAATCTATTTGGATAAAAGTTTCACATGCTTAAAACCACTTCAAACATATCTCAATGCAACACTAACCTCTAATTTTCTTTGATAGGGTGTTAAATCCACAAAAAATGTTCATATAACAATCTATTAGCTATCCCTAATCATATAAAATTTTCATAGGATTTTTAATGCATATTTTGGGAAATTATCCACATTAACAAGTTTTGTTTACAAAATTAATAAAAATATATAACACTTTGTATAATTACATATAATATTAATATTTACAAGTTTCCGATGCATAATTGTTTAATGACAATGGGTAATATTATTTAATGGCTAAATTCACTCACCTGGTAACATATTTAATTGCCTCCGTCCTATTTCAATGGGTTCACCCTGTTTGACGGCAGACGTAAACCTAAGAAAAACTTGTACTACACATTCATAATCATCAACAGATTTTGCTAGGTGCGTGGACTGCTGCCCTAGTAAAAATCCAAAAAAAATTGTACTATGATACGACACCTATACTATCTTTACGGGGAGAACGCTGGTAAAATATGATATTTCGTGCGTAGTTAATCGAAACAAGACATTTAGCACACTCGAGTACTATCGCTACGCAGAGAAAGCGACTCACCAAGGTGTTTTCCAAATATGATATATCGTGCATATTTCACTATCACACGCTATCACTATACTTAAAATCGAACAGTAAATCTCTCAAAATACGTGACAATATTTATTGGAAAAGTTAATCAAATATTGCCATAATATAGCCATAATTGAAAGAGCATTGGAAGCAAGAAAGGGTCATTGAACTAGATTTGGTAAATGTTATTTTACTAGAGTTTGCGAATTGAACTAGGTAGAAATTGTATTATGTCAAATTGAATAAAAAAATTAGTTAAACTATCTATATAGAGATTAAGGTTTGCTAATTGAACTAGGTAGAAATTGTATTTTGTCAAATTGAATAAAAAAATTAGTTAAACTATCTATATAGAGATTAAGGTGAGTAAAATAGCTAGCATAAACGAGGTAGAAATTTTATTTTATCAAATTGGATAGAAAAATCAGTGTAACCATGTATCAGGGAATGATTTCTTCTAAAAAAAACATCAGAATTTAATGATTAAGGGGAGTGAAAACCCAGATTTTATCTCAACAGATTTTTACCATGGCTGAGGATCGTTGTTTTAAAAATTGTTTAAATTTGGGGAAGGTTGGATAACGGGTTTTTCATCTGGACACAAATTTTTAGCTCCCAACAAATACATTGTCAGTTGCAACCTTCGTCCATGGACATTACATGCTTTAAATTTGGTCTGTTTTTTGCATACATTTGTCTTTAGATTGTCTTCAATCAAACTTTGCAAGTTGTCCAATGGAGGTGATTTTTTTTCTAGATGAATACAGGCTTTGAATTTGGTCTTTGTTTGCACACATTTGTCTTCAATCAAACTTTGCGAGCTGTCCAATGGAGGTGTGCTTTTTTTTGGATGAAGGCTTTGCAAAATTTGGGGTTTTTCTGCATTTTTTGAAGTATTTTTTTTTTTTTTTAATGGGATTCTCTCTATTATGACGATTTGATTTGAAATGCACTTAATTATATATTCTTTTATGTATAAAAGTTTCATATTTGGTTTTCTAAGGCCTTATCACAGTAAGAATGAAAAATATGTCAAAAGAGAGATTTGTTGGAGTAATCTCCTTGTTATTAACTTTTTTTGTCTTCTTGTCTTCCAGTTGTCCAATTTAGTTGTAGTTAGACTTCAATTGTCAATTGTGTTCAATTTTAGTTTATTCTAGTTGGTTTAGAGATCTGTTGGATCCTTGTAATCTATGTATTATGTTTCAAAGTGAAGCCTAATTTTCGATTTCTTGGTGGGATCGACAAAATAAATCAGATCGGCTGACCCCGGTGGGGGACTAGCAAAGCAAAGAGATTGATCCTCCGATCTCGGTGAAAGAGTGAGGACATGTGTGGTTTTGTTTTCGGTCCGTAAAAAGGGTGTCATTTCATAGTTTAAACCAACAATTGGAGAAGGTGATGCTTCTTGTGCAACTCCTTTGATATTAGTTTCATGTATGAGAAGGGCGTTGGATCTGGCGAATTGAGCTTGGAAATCTGACCCTATGCAAGAGTCACCACACAACACCAATTTGAAGAGATCCACAACTTTCCATCCATAGACATATCTAAGAACCTAAAAAAAAAAATTCCATCTAGAACCAAATTAAAGATATCAACAACTTTCCATCAACAGACACAAGTAGTGAACATGACATTGGTTCAAATTTTGAGGGACGTTCAACGCTCTTACATCGAAGTAGTGTGCACCTCCACCAATAATTCTCACTTCAAAACTTGCTTTGGAAGGTGTCATAGCGATTGAAACTAGCATTCTTTGTCATGAAATCTCGAAGCAATTCGTCATGAAATCTAGAAGCATGCATCATTTATAATATCATTACGCATTTACCAAGGGAAATATCTAGAGCTGATGTGTGAAGATTTCAATTACAGTGACGGGACCAGATACCTCATCCCAACCGGGACGAATGGACAGCGACCGAAAGGGGTTAAACGTTGTAGGTGGTGTTTTGGCTAGCTTGTTATATTTGGCTTGACACTTTAGATTGTTCATGGCTTTACTTGACTTGCATTTACTTGGCATAGGTGAAGCACTGCAGGTTGAAATATTCATTGATAGTAGTAGACACATTCATTCGCAATTATATGAGACATTGAAGAATTCGTTGGAAAAATACAAGGCCCAACATGACTAACGTAAAATTGAAAAGACATTCAAGGGTAGGACATAGAGTCTAGTTTCATTTGAACGAAGAAATGATACAAGGTCATAGTAAGAAGAGCTAGGCTCTCTGGTATGGTCATTTTGAATTTTTGGATAAGGTATTTGATAATGCCTACAGAGTCATTCTACCTTTGTATATGCTTATTTATTTAGTACCAAATATGGAAAATTTGTAACTCTACGAGACTTCCATGTTAGACAAGAATAAAGATGGACAAGTCTTACCAATCGTAGAGGACCTAGAAACAAAATCTTAGGGAGAGGTAGTAGAGGATCAAATTTGCAAAATACATCCAAAGCAATTGAATGTGGGTAGCATGAGCTCCAACAAGGTGGGTTGTTAGGACAACTTCTAGTGAAGGGTAAATCATACATGTAACATACCTAAAATTTGCACAATAAAATACAACTTTTCTTATTTGTTCCTACCTAAGTTTTGTGGTGGAAGGCAAGATATTAGTTGTACAACTCTGATGTCAATTTGGTCACACCGAAATACACTATAAAGAAGGAACTTGTTATAAGACTCTATTATAAAGATCTCATTAACATTTCTGGTCCTAAACATACCATAAGAGGTCTCGACATCATATCTCAGTTAGACCACAAGTAGGAGATTCTATCAAGACAATTCAAATCCCCTTCATTCTTGTTATTTAACCTATTTACATAGGACTTGTAAAAGATCGAGGCATAAATTATATTAGAGTTCATTCCTATCATAAAGTTTGTCTATGTAATAAATCTATGGGTCGGTCTTAATACTTAGGGAGTCTTAACTCGTTTTCTGTTGATAAGGTTATGGGTAAACTTTCCCATTAGACTGATATCGTGACTACCAAGTCACAGTCAAATTGGGGTCCTCGAATCCGGTGGTTGCTCGTGGTGAATTAGTTAGCTCATGAAAACAATGGGATGTTGCCAACTAATATAGCACTTCTGATTCAGTTAATGAAAGGGTAGGTAAACTTTATTAGAAATAAGACAGACTGCCAAATCGCATCACCCTTTAAAACGAAAGAGATGGTTCTATGTCACAATAGTTAAACCTCTGCATAATCATTAATGACCGTCCTGTGATCTTTATTGAACTCGTCTAGCTTCATAACCGAGATACCATACCAACCCTGTTCTCATCACATGGCTACCTGTCCTATGTACTTCCCACATTTATTTCCAAGATGAAAGTGCGTCGCCTAGGGTTTAGGGAGGCTCACGGTTTTTTCATTTCTGAACATTTCCTTCTACGAAGGGTTTTGGGTGTTTCTCTATTCTCCTTGAGGCCAAGACTGTAAAACATAGTGGAAAGAAATGTCCCTGGGGTTCTGTATATCACACTGTCTTATCAGGGGCGAACTCCCAGTGGTAAGAGCGGACGCACCATGGTTATAGCCGATGGCATGTCCGAGAAACTATGATAAGTGCTTCCTTTAACCAAACCCTGACATGTTAAGTAGGTTGATATATTTTGGCAATGTTAACAGGGTTGTCTTTTGACAAGCGTCATTCACTGCCTTCAATCTGGTTATCTCATTCTCTGCGATAACCCTTTTTTTTAGGACAGACTATTTACTTCTGAGGCCTTTCCTTGCCTTCCCATAGCCAGTTTTCTGATGAAGTAAGTCAGCCCCGTGGGTGATTCACCGATGAAATAATCCCTCGATTTGATTGATGAAAAAGGTTAAGAGTTTTGATCTGGTCGGAGTCGTTCTTTCTCATACTTGTTCCTGCGTCTAGCATTTTATTTTCTCCTCTGTTTTTCCTACGGTCATTTTACTAGAAGTCCTTAGGATATTTACCGAAGTTTCTGTATGCGAATAGTTCTCCTTACCGAGACATGACGACTCTATTTTTTTTTCTTTTTAAGATATGCTACAACATTTTGTTTTGAACAAGTTTTGCAATTCCTCCCTTTAATAAAATCTTTGTTGTTTTCATTTCCGCTTACAATATGTTTATATAGGTTAGGTTATCTTTACTGTTGATACGTTTTACTCAGAAGAAAATATTTAAGGGTTGTTATTGGCACTAATGGTGGGCCTTGTTCATGCGAGGACCCATTAGAGGCTTACTGTATCCTTCCCCTTCACTCGGACAATCCTCCAGAATGTAAGCGGTAAACGAGGTTTCAGATTTGTGTACCAAAGATGAGTATTTACTATTGTCATTTACCCTATCTCTCTTGTAAATTTCCTTTTGTTACTTGTTATTTGAATGAGGACTAAATTTCAGGGTTTGTTTCTTGGCAGGTAGTTCTCATTCTGCACCAGCCTCGGGTTCAGCCCAAGTCTCCGACGAAAGATATTCAGGTTCTGAAAAATTTTCCTTACTCCGGCTAATTCCACAGGTTCTGCAAAAGCTTAAGGGAAAAACGTGGCCCTACTTCTGGTTCTATATAAAAATAGTTTATTTAACTTATGGAATGGAAAAGAGGTTGTCACATGAATTTCCAGGTTCATTCGCCCATCTTTGTAAAATATTATTTCGATAACTTGATATTCAGACTGGTCTACTGTGTAGTTTGTTTCCTTGTTTATTTGAAAAAAAATATTCCTGGTTGTTGTTATTTGAAGTGTCGAATTTCAATATAGTGACCCAAATGTATGATTTCAATCTCTATATTTGTTCCTTGGAAAGATCTAAGTCTATTTATATAGTCTAACTCTGTCCCATTCCAATTATTTAAAATTTATTACCGAAAGGAGGAAACCCTCCCAGGATTAAATGATGTGGTCGTTAATACTATTGGGTTCATTGCATTCAGTCTTCAATGCAACTGTGCGTCGTTTGTTTGTTTGGTCTGAAACGCTCGAGCTCCATACTTATTTCATAATGGTGGATATTCACCTGTGTGAATTCCTTTATCATATTCCGAAAGCAGAGACTTCTTATGTGCATACGATCACTTGTGCGTATTAGCTTTTGTAGGTATTAGATTCCATATTTGTTATAGTATTTCGTCAAATTGAAAGGGGTGTGCATATACCAGTTCATATATATACATGGTACATATTGATTTTAGGTCTATAGTGGGTGAGTCCTGAACTGTAGTAACTCATCTTTACTAAGGGAAGATGGTGTTCCAATTTCCTTTATAAATCTGAACTTGTAAAATTATCTATTATTTATACATATATAAAATCTAGTTTCAACACTTTCCATACTTAGACGACATGCGCCAAAACTTTCGATTTATGGAGATGTCTCTGTTATACCCAAAAGAAAGAAGGAGACAATCCAATCTTAGAAGAAATTACTCCAGAATTTAGTCACAGAATCTATTCGAAATGATTTAGTAGGATAATCAACTTATTCTTAACTCTCGTACAAGTTTAGTCGATAAGACTTATTCAAGGATCTATTATGACGGTCCTGTCGGAAGTTTGGTTCCACTCATTCATACGATCAATTTTTTTTATTCTCACCTTGGTTATAGGACATATCTACAAGTGTTAATGGCTTTGCTACTTTTGTAGCTAATTCATTCTACAGATTTATAAATAATTCAATCTTGATACAACAAAATACATTCAACAAATATACAATTATTCATACAGGTATTAATGAATTCTCTACTTCTGTAACCCATCCGTTCTATATATATGTAAATAATTTGAATTTGATACAGTGACATACTTTACAACAATATACCACCATTCATACATATACTAGGAGCCGTTTCAGTTCAGATTTAACATGTACAATACATCAGCTATAAAATCATTCAGACAGATAAGGGTTAGAGTGGCATATCTGAACTAAAATCGCAGGAAGACAAAGGGAACAACCACGTTCCTCCCAACCGTAGAAGCTAGCAGTCAAGATCACTTGCATGGTTCACCCCCTAGCCTGACCATGAGTCCATGAGGGCGAACTTGGAAATCCCTCTTCAACAATGTCCTTCCATGCAATAGATCCCTCTTGCCTCACACTCATTCAGTGTTCATAACAACAATGAAAAACAATCAATAGTCTCTTCTCAACATAATTGGCAGCGTCCTGCCTCCTCACATATGCTTCTTTATTCCTTTTCCTAGGTCCTTTTTCCCTCCCTTGGGAATTTTCGCAGCTTTCTAAATCCCTGATTTTCAGGGACTGCTAATGGCCAAATCATTGATTTGCCACTTGTAAAAATTAGCCTAGGGGTAGTTCCAACATGTTCCCCACTCATGGAGTCATGGTCAACTAATTTTAACATGGTTGTTCCATTTGTCCTCCTGCAATCAATATCAAATATTCTATTTTTATACAAGTGTCATTGTCAAATAATTAGTTGAGTTAAATCAGATCTTTGCCCAACAATCATAATAATTTATTACAAATATTAAATTCAAAATTCGGAATTTCCATAAATGGATTTTTTTTTCCAAATTCGAATTTACTAAAAACGGAATAATTTTTCCAGCAAAATTAAACTTTCAAAAGTATATTATTTTTGGGGGATGTCACAATACACTAGGGAGAAAGTAGAGGGAAATTTTCCTAACCTCCTTGAGTAAGAGATTTTGGGAACCAAAATATTCCAAGAATGGGGAGGTAGTCTTTTATTAGAGATATATGGCCCACTATGTAATAAAGTCACTTTATGACTTTAGAATATGTCAATGTTTTTTTTTTGTGTAAAACAATCTATCCCACATTCATAGGTTGAAATGATTTGTTTAATGAACAATGATATATAAGGAGGTAAACTCCTTTGTAAAAAGTGTATCACATACTCATTGATAATACATGTGGTGTTATTGTGAGTATCTTTCTTTGAGATTATTTATGTGACTCAAACCTATTTAGAGTTTCCTCTTTTAGTGATCTAGATCATTTCATAATATGGTATCATAGAAGGAAACCGAAGCTATATCAAGACTAGTGACAAAGCCATATCAAGAGTAGCGACAAAGTGCCACAATTCGAAGAGCTCCAACCACAATTTTCTTTCCAATTATCTATTTAACTTAAATCATATGTGTTTTCACTATGAACCGGATAACTTGGGACTTCTACCAAGGGGAAGGAGTATAATGCAACTTAGAAATAACATTGGAGTTCATTGATTTCCTATAAAATAGTTTTCGAGTGGAACTTGAACTCATCATAGGGCTTGAGAAACATCTTTAGGGTTTCAACCATTTTTTTACAGGAAATTTTGTTGAGAATGGAAAACAATGACATTGAGGCAACCAAATAAGTTACAGTGATTGCGGATTCCTATTGTATCGAGTGAATTTTGATGAAGATTTTGATCTGCCTTTGTGTTCATATTTCCAATTTCTAAGGGATTTTGGGTAGATAGAAGTCGGGGCCACCAATTTTGTTGACGATGAATGGGTAGAGAGGTTATCATAGCATCCTTCTGAATCATCCGTAACAACCCTGTCTTTATGGACACACACGATGCAAACAAGTGCAAACGTAAGAAATCTAAACCGTTAACCAAAACAAAAGTCCAACCATTTCAAAATCCAACTCGTACCGACATACATTACACGAAACCAAAGGAGAGCATTTAATCACTCTTGCTAAACAAGGCACAAGGTAACTACAATCAACACTGGGGTAAGGATTGCGACCTTCTAGGTGTACCTCACTACTATCTCACCCTCACACCTATCCTAGCACATCGCATCTTACTTCAACCTAAAGTAACATATAAAACAAACTTCAAGTGACAATTACCTTTTCAAAAAAAGGGCGGGGTTGTTTTAGATTCATAAAATTCACCAAGCCAATCATAATTTTGCAGCTCATAACGACAATGTACCCTAACCTTAGGATGCAACCTTGCTATCCAGATTATAGTTCAAAATTACATCTAGACAGTTAAGCTAAGACTTCCATTCCTTTCCCAAGGAATGAGCCCTCCCTACATCTATATTTAATGCGTGTGTTATTATTCGCTCCTTTTAAACTCATCATAAATCACAAATTAAGATGAATCTACTCTAATACTTTTCTCCTTTTGGGAGAAAATCTTGCTAACATGGTTTTCAGATATCTGAGTACTGACAAGCTCCTTTGGGGCGGATAACATTGACACTAAGAAATAGACTCTATGTACTTATTATAATAAATGTAAATAAATGAAATTATCTAGCTCTAGTCATCCTTGGCATGACCTTGATATTGGACCTGGAGCTCCTTCAGTGTTCAAATATGTAAGTACAATGGAAGCACTCTTGATAACTAGATGATGTTCTAAATTAATTGAAGAATAGGATAAGTCTTAAGTACATCATCGGTTCTATTAAATTTTTATTTACTCACTAGAGCTTTCTTTTAGGATGTAACACTCCTAAGGTTGGTATAATTGACACATTTTGTGTCCTTGAAAATAGGAAATCAATTTGCCTCCTATCTCCCAAGTGCACACTCAGAGATGAGATGGGAATGTTTTTATAAACATGAAGGAACATGTAATCGTCTCCTTACTACTACTCATAGTAAAATTTTTGAGCTTTCAGGCACACGTGGGGAGGAGTGGTTCCATTACCTATGGTTAATATTTACCTCTTAGAGAGGTATCTATCTCTAGTCATCCTTGACATGACCTTGATATTGGACCTGGAGCTCCTTTACTATTCAAATATGTAAGTACAATGGAAGCACTCTTGATAACTAGATGATGTTCTAAATTAATTGAAGAATAGGATAAGGCTTAAGTACATCATCGGTTCTATTAAATTTTTATTTACTCACTATAGCTTGCTTTTAGGATGTAACACTCCTAAGGTTGGTATAATTGACACATTTTGTGTCCTTGAAAATAGGAAATCAATTTGCCTTCTGTCTCCCAAGTGCACACTCAGAGATGAGATGGGAATGTTTTTATAAACATGAAGGAACATGTAATCATCTCCTTACTACTACTCATAGTAAAATTTTTGAGCTTTCAGGCACACGTGGGGAGGAGTGGTTCCATTACCTGTGGTTAATATTTACCTCTTAGAGAGGATGGTTTAGTCAATTATAAATGCATCACAACCACCCTAGTTCTTCACTGCCATGTACAAGTCTATACCGTATGCAAGAAGCCAGAAGAAAGCATCAATGAAATTGATAAAAATGCCATTGATAAAAACGCAGTCATAAGCATCATTCCCAACAACAAATGATAAAACGTCGTCTAAAAATCATTGTCTAAGGTCTTACTGTCTTTTTAAGAGGGATTAAAAAAGGAATTTAGCACGGAAAATAAATTTATATAATCCTGTAAGGGTATCGTTGTGTGAGATGTCGTTTATTTAAACCAATACATGTAGAGTAAGTCATTATCTATAAATATATACATGTAGAGTTAGGTCACTGTCTATAATGTAAGAATATACTAGTAAAATATTCGTTGTGTAATCCGTGACTAAACCTTCAGACCTCACAATAAATCAATGTTTATTCCATGCTAAATCTATCATATGTAACTGTAAAAATCATGTTGTGTTCCACATCTGAATCCGTCAGAGTAAAAATCGTTGTGAAATAAAGATTCAACCGCAGTCATACAAAGGTCAAATTCGTAATCGTTTAAACAACAAAACGTTGTCATCTCAGAGGGCAATTCACAATCATCCTTTAGATGCAAATTCGTATTCCTTAAACAACAAAATGTAGCCATTCCTGAGGGCAATTCATGGTTCAAGAACTCTCCTTTGCTCTATTGAGTGGTAACTAGTTTATGTTTTTATTCTTATCAAAGCTATTTCCTGGTGCATATATATAAATGCTGTATGCATTTAACCACATGCATATAAATGTTGTATGCGTATAACCAATAAAGAAAAAATGTTATACTTCTTTGCTGTCATGCCACACATGGGTTTAATGTTATATATGGGAGGTTGATGAATGATAAGACTCCAAGGGATTGCATTGTAGCAAGTCTTCGGTATGTATAAACTATTGTTCTATGAACCACTGTCTTACATATAAAGCTAGCTAAATTTGTTTTTCTATGAATGCATACAGACAAAGCATCTATGCTGGATGAAATAATTGATTATGTCAAATTTCTACAACTACAAGTAAAGGTTACAACTTTGACCTAAAGCTTTTGCAAGATTGACATTGTGCAACCAATGATAGTTTTGTTTTTTCTTAAATCTCAACCGTTCTGCAGGTTTTGTGCACGAGTAAGCTTGGCGGTGCAACGACACTTGGGCCTCTAATTGTGAATGTTCCGACTGAGGTAGACGTTTGATTGTTGATTTATAGTGGTAGTACAAAATATATCATGTTAGTGGAAGAGTGATGTGTGTTTTAATTTGTTTGTTGATGCTATCATTTTTGGGTTTCCTCAGGGATATGGCATTCAGGCATCAATGACTCTCGGTCAAGCTGGTCTAGACTTTGAGAAAAATATTTTGAGGCACATGGAGATGGACATGAATGCAACAATAACCTATTTACAAAACAAAGGTCCTTGTTTGATTCCAAATACACAGGCAACTGCCATATCTAATCAAACTGGAAAGCCAAGGCTCGAATCTCCGGTTACAGATTTTGTTGCCAGTATAATTTACAGTATAATTTACAAATTAATTTACAGTATAATTTACGATCTACCGTATAATTATAATCTACAAAATGATTTACAATCTACAGTACAAATTACAATTTAATCTACAGTAAAATTTAAAACCAAGTATGTGACAGTAAAACAATAAACAATATTACCTTAGCTGTACCAGTAAAACGTAGAGCATTCAACGATTTTTGTCCCAACGCAGAGCATAAATTCGCATAAGTCAACACTAAAAAGATATGATGGGAATTCGTGGTTCAAGAACTCAGGTAAGAAGTCAATCACAAACCAAGGCAGGGATGATCAATCATGCCCAGAATTTGATAAGGGTAGATGTTTATTAATTAAAGTGTTGTCAGGGTAAAATATATAGGGAATTTGCAGGCCAGAGGTATATAAAAGAGCGAAGCAATTTCACCTTTAAGTAATAAATGGTAGAGTTACTAGGCAGACCAAATGTAAAAAGGCACAAAAACCACACAGTAAATTCACCAAGAGAGGTATCAATGCAGACTTAATTTTCCTGGAAAAGAAAGGAAAAACGTAGAGAGATTCAATCATAAGAGGGTGCATGACAACAAACTTTCAAGGACAACCACAGAGGTAGAGAGATGATGGGTTCGTCCTTCTCTCATCATCCTCGCATAGAAAAGTAGGGTGTTGAGATCCATAGGTCTTTTAACGCTAAGGCGACGAGTGTAGATTAGGATCCTGGCCAAATGCTCAGGCGATGACTGAGGAGCTAGGGACGAAGGACAAACAACCAAAATGGTCACAATCAACACCACAACAAGGTGGTCAAGACATGCGGGAAAATGAAGGCCATGAGAGTCAACAACCATCGAGCTAGGATAAGGAAAGTTCCAGGCACTAGTTTAAAAAAAAAAACATTATTTTACTTTTCCATTAAATAAGCAGATCCAAGCATAAGTCTTAATACATTCTACCATACAAAGATGAAGAGAGCGTATCGTTTCTTGATTGCCCGCTCCGAATGACGTCCCATGCGCTCCGTGCAACTCCCGCTCGCCGACTGTCGAGACTTCACCGGTACTTCCCATCCAATGCTAGGGGTACTCTTCTTCCCCCTTAGCCCCTCGAGCTGCAAAGGGGCCACAAACACTATCCAGAGATTTCGACTAGCTCCCAACTCGCCTCGCAAGGCAGAGCTACCACTCCTCTTCGAGCTGGGTGTCCCAACTCCCACAAGTAAATCAGTCAAGTAGATATTTCTACAACGTAACGTTACGCAAACAGAAGATGGTCCTTCATCCTTCTCCCTCCTTCATTATATAGAGTTTCAAACTTCCTTTCTTTCCTATTTTCTCATTTAATTAAAGTTTTTAAAAATAAATTCCTAAAAATTCTTCTCCGTACAAGTGTCCCCCATCCCCTACATTCCTCGATAAATTAATTTCTTTAATTAAGTAATTATCTTTGTTTCCCTCACCCACCTAGAGTTACTCCTATAATCACTCCTAAGTGTCCCCAAATTCTCTTATAGGTTTTAATAACTTTCCCTTTTATTAAAATGCTAGTTCAGTTTAAATTAGAAAGTTCTTAAATGGTAAATTGTTTACTAAGTTTGAATTTCCGCTTTTTCCCTTTTTATGTTACCTCTTTTCCTAGTTTCCTAAAAAACTTTTTTTTCTTCTTTCCCCTTTTTACTTAGAACTCAAAAAGGAAGGTGTGGAATTTAACCTCTTTTCCCTTTTATCCTTAAATTAGTATATTTTAATTTATCAAAAAGATAAAACCATTAATTCCCTCTTTACATTTTATATCCACAGATTTTATTTTTTATGAATAAATTAAATTTCTTACTCCTTTCATGTTACAAGATTTAACGAAGATCAAAATTATTATTTTATTTATTATTATTATTATTATTTATAGAAGACAAAATTTTACCACTAGCGTAATTTAGACTTAGGTCTTGAATCTCGTATTGGGCGACATTTAATTAGGGAAATTGTTTTAAAAATTACTTAACATGTTATTCGTCTTAGGGCCATCTAGGTTCATCTCTCTATCATCAACAATGCGACGTGCCCTTCAGGACGCACTAGGTGCTCCAAGGGTGCCACTCGCCTCATCTGTTCCCTTGCGCGATGTGCCCTTCAGGACACACTATGTGCTCCAAGGGTGCCACTTGACTCTTTCCATTTTTCTTGTGCGACGTGCCCTTCAGGACGCTCCACGTGCTCCAAGGGTACCACTCACCTCTTGCCTGAATTGGTAGATATCAATAACCCCTGGAGTTAATACTCTGCCAGGTGAACTTGTGGTAGACTAAGGGCCTCTAAGGAATAAGGCCCCTGCCTTATTGTGCGCCCCTTATAATCATCGTGACCGACTGTCACAATCTGCCCCCATGACATCGTGGGTCCTCTCGAACTAGGTAATTGTTAACCTACAGTTCGATCCACGATGATAGTGCTATTAGGTTGTGGCATGGCTGCTCTCCACACCTCTCCCTCAACATCTCTGGGAGTCGTGCGTGACCCCTTTACTCCATATGTGAGTCTGGTCAACAAACTATTGTTAGCCTGCATCATCAAAAAAAAATGTCATAATATATCCATATCATATCATCTAATCAGATGCCGTAATATCATAAAAAAAACAATCAAACCCCACTGGTACCCTCCCTGACTCGATCTGGAGTCCAAGGGGTTCCATCGATGCCTCTACATCTTCGAGGTCCAAAATCCTGCACACTCAGTAAAACTGAGTCAATAGCACCTGTCTATGTCAATGTAGTAAAACAACATGTCATCAACCCATAACGCCTCATAATCAAAATCAAAAGTTTTAATAGCATAATAATCTAGATCACTTGTGAGTAAGTGTCCTCAAAGAATAAGTTCACTCAGTGCTCTAGAGAGGGATGTTACATACACCCCGTCTTGGTCTAAACTTCGTCCCGAAGTTTCACAGTATATATGCCGAAATAAAGTGTATCACAGTATCATATGTCTATCTATCAAACAAAAATGAAAACTGTTGACACATATCATAAGCGTCCTCCCAGGTCGCCGAGTGCGGACTATAATTATCCCACTGGACCTCGACCTAATCTACCGTTCGACATCGTAGTTGTCGAAGGCGATGATCCAAGACACGAACCGGCTCAGCCATGAGCGCACCCTCATCCGACACCACAAGGTGCTCAAGTCAAACATGTGTAGGATCACTAATAATAAAGTCTCAGACAGATACATGAAAAACATCGTGAATATGCCTCAAAGAATTAGGCAAGGCTAGTCGATAGGCCACGAGCCCCTTTCTCTCCACAATCTTGAAAGGTCCCACGAACCTAGGAGAGAGTTTATCTCCCTTCCCAAACTTGATCGAACTCTTATGCGGTTTAATCCGCAAGAAGACTCGATCACCGACCTCGTAACTACGGTCGACACGGTGCGCATCAGCATAACTCTTCCGTCGATCCTACGCTTCTTTAACCATTGTCTTATTGTTTTCATTAGCTCTTTCATTTCTTGGATTGCTTCTGGTCCCACCAGGACCCTAAGCTCAAGCCGATCCCAACTCAAAGGCGTTCGACACGGTCGCCCGTAAAGAAACTCGAAAGGCGCCATCTTAATGGTGCTCTGGTAACTGTTGTGGTAAGCGAACTCCACTAGTGGCAAGAATTCCTCCCAACGCTTTTGTTGGTCCATCACGTACATGCGCAACATGTCCTCCAAGGTTTGGTTCATTCGTTTGGTCTGCCCGTTAGTCTCTGAGTGATATGTAATACTAAATTTAAGTTGGGTTCCTGATGCAGGAGCATCGCCCACGTCAAGCGAGCCAACACATCAAGCGAAGAATAGCTGGACAGAGCCAACACAATTTTTGAAACACCTTGATATTTGTTGCGTCAAACATTAATGTGTAGAATTAATGAAGCGCACATGTACATTGTAATGGACCTTGAGCGGATAGCTCACGTCCTTAGGTAGATGAGGCATTTAATAGATTTAATGTAAAGTAGGTAGTAATTTAATTGTAGATTTGATAGCTTAGAGCTCGAGAGGGAAACGAGATATAGACACCCTCCTTTGTACATTTGTATTATCAGTCAGTAGCAAGAAGAGAAGAGCAACAGAGAAGTGTATGAAGAACACCCATGTACAAATATTGAATTAATAGAAAAAAGCTTTGATTCAATTCCATGGTTGTGTTATCCTCTGTGTATTGATGATATTTTGCTCATGAATGTTTGCTTCTTGTCATGCATTTGCTTTTATATGATGTGCATGTGATTTCATGGTTGAAGTGAAGTCTGTGAGAACGAGAAGTTAGTTTCAATTGTTTCTCTATCTTGAACCAGAGAATTCCTGCAAGGAGTGCAGTTGAATCGTCCGCAAGGAGTGCATTGACAGAAGGGTCCAGATAGAGACAACTTTTGCTCTAAGTTCTTAGAAGTGCAGATTTGGCACCGGAGCCGTGCAAGGCATGCGCAGGCTAGACGAAGACTTAGAGTTGCAATTCTGAGCCAAGAGATTGAAGGACTTCTGCTGCAGGAGTGCACAGGACTGAAGACTTCAACACTTAGCGTGTTTGAAGATTTTCTGCAAGGAGTGCGTGCAAGAACATTTTCCTGAGGGAATTGAAGTCGTCGAAATCTTAGGAGGGATAAGCCTTCAAGGTTGTTGAAGGGAAGTGGAAGGAAGTAGCGTGAGAAGGTTGAACGGAAGAGACGCAGGTTGGTGAACAAATCTTGTGGAGAGATACTTCTTGTTCGTGGATTGTGTATGAAGAGGAGTGAATGGACAGAATCCTCCGAGGAGATTCCGCGAAGTGTCATGGATCGTCGGATATTTCAGGTGCAAGGAGGCCACAGTGTAGGAGCGGAAGAAGGTTCGAAGCTCGGGTGAGCAGGAGCGTCGACCGGGATCACGAGGAGCATGGGTTCTACTCGTAGATCGGCATATCGGGAGTTCGCGAGGTAAGACTCCAACTTTACGCAACGGAGATCGCGAGAGTGTGAGAAGCGAAGTCCCGACGATTGTGTGGATAGTGTGGGCCACAACAAGGTGATGTGACATGTGACACGAGATATCGGAGGTTCGGCATCTCGGGCCTCGAGAGTCGAGGTAAGAGTCATTTAGGCTCGCGAGAAGCGAAGTTGCGAGGGAGCGAGATCGCGAGTTCGGCGTTTCGGCGTGTCACGTATCGGAGTTTGAAACCTTAATTGTTGGGGATTGCGAGTCGCGAGTGGCGATAGGGAAAAGTTCCGATAGAAATAGAATAAGTTCAGCATTGGCTGGCGCATCAGGCCTCGGATTTTTGAGTACCCAGAGATAGACCGTGGGATCGTGAAGCTGCGAGTTCCAATTTTCCCCGACAAGTGACAAAAGGGGAAGTCACATGAAGAGCTGTGGGTGCATATCTCTCGATTGGGAGATAGAAGAGCATTAATTCTCTTCGGGCCGAGAGGAAAGAAGGTCCTATGAGAGAGGGCGAGGATTTAGTAGAGGAGGTATCCGAGTGGCCCTGGCGTCAGAGTGGTATCAGAGCGGGAATATCGTTGCTTTCTATAGCAGAGAGAAGAAGAATTCATCATGCCACCGAGAAGAGAAAGACAATCACTTGATCCAGAAGATAGGGAGGTGAGGAGAGGAGGTAGGCCGGTAAGAAATCCAGAAATAGAGCGGCAGATGAGAGATCTCTGAGCAAGGCTTGAGGAGATGGAGACTGCACAAAGACGCGGAGTTGGTGCAGGGGATCTTAGTGATTCCGAGGTTGAAGAGGAAGCTGGACATGCAGAAGAGGTCACAGCAGAAGACGCATCAACCGAGTGGTTGATCAAAGCCATTGCTAGGATGGGGGCGAAGGTGAAAATGGACATTCCAGTCTATGAAGGAAATCTGGATGCAGAGGAGCTGCTAGATTGGATAAGATCTCTTGACACATACTTAGATTATGAAGATGTGGAAGAATATAAGAAAGTCAATCATGCAATTACACGCTTGAAAGGACATGCAGCATTGTGGTGGGACGAGCTACAAGCTGACAGACGCTACAAAGGCAAGCAAAAGATTAAAAGATGGGATCGAATGATTGCGAAGATGAAAGCGAAGTTCATCCCATGAGACCATCAAATCACTTTGTTCAGGAGAATGCAGAATCTGAGACAGAAGTTGATGACGGTGAAGGAGTACACCGAAGAATTTTACAAGCTCAACATTAGAGTAGGTCATCGGGAGAGCGATGATGAGAAGGTTGCCAGATATCTGAATGGTATGAGATATGACATTCAGGATGAATTGAGCATGGTAACCATCCGAACAGTTGAGGAGGATTATCAGATGGCTCTGAAAGTAGAAGAGAAGATGATCCGAAATCAAGGTCAGCGAGGGCGAGGCAGAAGTCAGCCCAAAGGCAAGGTAGTTGACCAGGAGAAATATCAGAAACCCAAAGAGGAATGGAAGAACCCTCAGGGTAAAGCTGAGAGAGGTGGAACCTCACAGAGGCAGCCATATGTTGAGACGAGAGGACAACAAAATGATTAGCAAGGAGGTTATGCTGATGCAAACACTCTTCCTCGTACTAGAGGTAGAGGCAGAGGAAGAGGGGGAGTTATCACATGTTTTACATGTGGGAAAAATGGGCACAGGTCATTTGAGTGTCCAGAGAAAAAGAAGGATAGCAGAGAAGCTCACATCACTGAAGCGCAGAGGCGTGATGCTGGGAATGAAGATGCAGAAAGCGGAAGATCGCTTGGAATGCATAAAGTCCTTTTGACACCCGAGAAGGAGGTGGAGGACACAACTCAAAGGACCAAACTTTTCATAACCACATGCAAGACCAAGGACAAAAAGTGCAAGGTTATTGTGGATAGTGGTAGCACAGATAATCTTGTTTCAACTGAGATGGTGGAAAAGATGGAGCTGAAGAAAACTGATCACCCGAGTCCATACAAAGTCTCATGGCTACAAAAGGGCCATCAAGTGAGTGTCACTAAACAGTGTTTGGTTGAGTTCAAAATAGGGGGATATAATGATAAAATACCGTGTGATGTTATTCCCATGGATGTATGTCATTTATTGCTGGGTAGACCATGGAAATATGACAGAAATGTGGTTCACGATGGGAGAATGAACACATATACCTTGGGGAAGGATGGGAGGACACACAAATTACTTCCAATAAAGGATAAGGAAGTGAAGCTAGAAGTGAGCAACACAATACTTCTCATGAGTGGGAAGGAGCTTCTTACAGAGGTTGAAAAGAATGAAGATCCACAATTCTTTGTTGTCAGAAAGCCGAGGATTGTTCTGACTAGAACAAGAGTGGATTACTTGCCAGATGAGATTCAGGAACTACTGGGAGAGTTCGCTGACATCATCGTGGACGAATTACCTCATTCGTTGCCACCGATGAGGAGTGTGAGTTATCATATTGATCTCATACCAGGAGCTAGTTTACCAAACAAAGTTGCGTACAGATTGATGCCGCAGGAGAATGAGGAGGTCAAGAACCAGGTCCAGGATTTATTGGACAAGGGATTAGTCAGAGAGAACTTGAGTCCATGTGCTGTTCTAACAATACTTAGTCTGAATAAAGATGGAGGCTAGAGAATGTGCACTGACTTAAGAGCGATAAACAAAATTACAATCAGGTACATATTTCCACTGCCGAGAATGGATGATATGATGGATTGCCTGAGTGGGGCAAATTATTTTTCAAAGATTGATCTAAAAAGCGGATATCATCAGATTCGCATGAGGGAAGGTGATGAATGGAAGACAACATTCAAGACAAATGAAGGTCTGTACGAATGGATGGTCATGCCGTTTGGTTTGACAAACGCGCCGAGCACATTCATGAGGATGATGAATGAAGTCCTGAGGGAATTCATTTGAAAGTTTGTCATCGTATATCTGGATGATATACTGATATTCAGCAAGACTAAGGCTGAACATTTGAAACATTTGGCCATTGTGATGAGAAAACTACAACAAGAGAAGCTGTTGATCAACATGAAGAAATCTTCATTTATGAAGACATAGCTCATTTATTTGGGTTTTGTCATATCGGTGAATGAGTTGAAGATGGATCCGAGTAAGGTGGAAGTGATTAAGAATTGTCCATCACCGAGAAATGTGTTCGAGGTGAGAAGTTTCCATGGTTTGGCTAGTTTCTACAGAAAATTCATCAGGAATTTCAGTGGAATTAGTGCAGTGATGATGGATACAGTGAAGAAGTGACATAAGACTTTTCACTGGACAACAGAGGCTGAAAGGAGCTTCAATCTGTTAAAGCAAAAGATCACAGAGCAACCAGTGTTGGTGTTGCCAGATTTTCAGAAGACATTTCAGGTGAAATGTGATGCAAGCGGGTATGCCATAGGAGCGGTCTTAAGTCAGGAGGACAGACTAGTTGCATATTTCAGCGAGAAGTTGGATGAAGCAAAGCTGAAATACTCCACGTATGATAAGGAGTTTTATGCTATCATATAGGCGTTGAAGAAGTGGAGGCATTACTTGATACCCAAAGAATTTGTATTGTACAGTGATAATCATGCATTGCAATTTGTGAGTCAACAGGAGAAGTTGAATCATAAGCATGGAAAGTGGGTAGAGTATATGCAGAATTTCACGTTTGTGAGTAAACACATTTCAGGAACTGCTAACAAAGTAGCTGATGCTTTAAGAAGGAAATGTTTATTGCTGCAGGAGTTTCGGGTCAAAACATTGGGTTTTGAAAATCTCAGAGACATGTATGCAGGAGATGCAGATTTTGCAGAAGCGTATGAAGCAGCTGAGAATCCAGTTCTCAGAGATAGAAGCCCTTGGATAGAATATATGATCCAGGAAGGATTGCTATTCAGAGGCAATCAACTGTGCATTCCGAATTGCTCCATGAGGGAGAACCTGTTGAAGGAGAAACACAATGGAGGTTTGGCAGGTCATTTTGGCCACGAAAAAACGTTCGCGAAGCTGAGCGAATGATATTTTTGGCTGGGCATGCGAGCAGACATCAAACGATTTGTTGACAGATGCAGGATTTGTCAGCATTCAAAAGGAAGGAAGCAGAATGCAGGTTTTTACCAACCATTTCCCATACCAGAGAGACCATGGGAAGCGATAAGCATGGATTTTGTATTGGGTTTGCCGAGGACGCAAAGAGGGGTTGATTCCATATTTGTAGTCATGGACAGGTTTTCAAAGATGGCACATTTTGTCCCATGCCAGAAAACCAGCGATGCGACGCACATCGCGAACTTGTTTTTCAAGGAGATTGTTAGACTCCATGGATTGCCGAAAAGCATAGTTTCGGATAGGGACACAAAATTCATCAGACATTTTTCGAAGACGCTATGGAAGAAACTGGGAACTAACTTGGCATTTAGTTCTGCTTATCATCCTCAGACAGATGGACAAATGGAAGTGGTTAACAGGAGTCTGGGAGACTTACTGAGAAGCCTGGTGACGGAGCATCATAGCAGTTGGGACAATGTGTTGCCACAGGCAGAGTTTGCGTACAATGATTCAGTGAATTGGAGTACATGCAGAAGCCCATTTCAGATTGTGTATGGGACACAACCAAGGGGAGTTTCTGAATTGCGAGATTCAGAATGGACTGCGACTAGCAGCGCTAGTGCAGAGAAATTCGCTGAGGCGATGCAGGAACTTCACAGTCAGGTGAAGCAGCGACTGACGAAATCAAATCAGGAATACAAGCGCAGGGCAGATTAGCGTCGGAGACAACTTCAGTTTGAAGTTGGTGATCTAGTTCTGGCACACTTGAGAAAAGAAAGGTTCCCAAGGGGAACATACGGCAAGCTGAAAATGAAGAAAATCGGACCATGCAGAGTCCTAAAGAAGTTCGAAGAGAATGCGTATGAAATCGAGTTGCCAGATGGAATCGTGATATCTCTGATATTCAATGTCGTAGACTTATATCCATATAATACTGGAGAAGCAGAGACTGGAACTGGCGAGCTAGTGGTCCAGTGGATGAAACAATTACCAGTTGCAGAAAAGCCACAGATGGAATGCATACTGGACAAATGAGTGGGCAGGAAGACCAGGAGAAAAGAGTACTTCGAGTATCTGGTCAAATGGAAGAATCACCCAGTGGAGGATGCCAGCTGGGAAAGCAAAGCAATGATACAGAAGCATGGGCAGACTATGCAAGAGCTCATGGACAGGAGTCCATGAAATTCTTCAAGCGAGGGAGTATGATGCAGAAGCATCGCCCATGTCAAGCGAGCCAGCACATCAAGCGGAGAACAACTGGACAACGCCAACACAATTTTTGAAACACGTTGATATTTGTTGTGTCAAACATTAATGTGTATAATTAATGAAGTGCACCTGTACATTGTAATGGACCTTGATCGGATAGCTCATGTCCTTAGGTAGATGAGGCATTTAATAGATTTAATGTAAAGTAGGTAGTAATTTAATTGTAGATTTGATAGCTTAGAGCTCGAGAGGGAAACGAGATATATACACCCTCCTTTGTACATTTGTATTATCAATCAGTAGCAAGAAGAGAAGAGCAACAGAGAAGTGTATGAAGAACACCCATGTACAGATATTGAATTAATAGAAAAAAGCTTTGATTCAATTCCATGGTTGTGTTATCCTCTGTGTATTGATGATATTTTGCTCATGAATGTTTGCTTCTTGTCATGCATTTGCTTTTATATGCTGTGCATGTTATTTCATGGTTGAAGTGAAGTCTGTGAGAACGAGAAGTTAGTTTCAATTGTTTCTCTATCTTGAACCAGAGAATTCCTGCAAGGAGTGTAGTTGAAGCGTCCACAAGGAATGCATTGACAGAAGGGTCCAGATAGAGACAACTTTTGTTCTAAGTTATTAGAAGTGCAGATTTGGCACCGAAGCCATGCAAGGCATGCGAAGGCTGGACGAAGACTCAGAGTTGCGATTCTGAGCCAAGAGATTGAAGGACTTCTGCTGCAGGAGTGCGCAGGACTGAAGACTTCAACACTTAGCGTGTTTAAAGATTTTCCGCAAGGAGTGCGTGCAAGAACTTTTTCCTGAGGGAATTGAAGTCATCGAAAGCTCAGGAGGGATAAGCCTTCAAGGTTGTTGAAGGGAAGCAGAAGGAAGTAGCGTGAGCAGGTTGAACGGAAGAGACGCAGGTTGGTGAACAAATCTCGCGGAGAGATACTTCTTGTTCGTGGATTGTGTACGAAGAGGAGTGAACGGACGAAATCCTTCGAGGAGATTCCATGAAGTGTCATGGATCGTTGGATCTTTCAGGTGCAAGGAGGCCACAGTGCAGGAGTGGAAGAAGGTTCGAAGCTCAGGCGAGCAGGAGCGTCGACCGGGATCACGAGGAGCGTGGGTTCTACTCGTAGATCGGCATATCGGGAGTTCACGAGGTAAGACTCCAACTTTACGCAACGGAGATCACGAGAGTGCGAGAAGAGAAGTCCCGACGATTGCATGGATAGTGTGGGCCACAACAAGGTGACATGACAGGTGACACGAGATATCGGAGGTTCGACATCTCGGGCCTCGGGAGTCGAGGTAAGAGTCATTTATACTCGCGAGAAGCGAAGTCGCGAGGGAGCGAGATCGCGAGTTTGGCGTTTCGGCGTGTCACGTATCGAAGGTTGAAACCTTAAGTGTCGGGGATCGTGAGTGGCGAGTGGCGATAGGGCGAAGTTCTAATAGAAATAGAAGAAGGTCAGCGTTGGCTGGCACATCGGGCCTTGGATATTTGAGTACCTAGAGATAGACCGTGGGCTCGCGAAGCTGCGAGTTCCGATTTTCCCTGACAAGTGACAAAAGGGGAAGTCGCGTGAAGAGCTATGGGTGTAGATCTCCCGATTGGGAGATAGAAGAGCATTAACGCTCTTCGGGCTGAGAGGAAAGAAGGTCCTGTTAGCGAGGGTGAGGAGTTAGTGGAGGAGGCAGCCGAGCTGCCCTTGCGTCAGTTCCCAACGCCTCTTGGAAACTTGTCCAGTAAACATCGATCCTTGATCGAACGTAATCCTCTTAGGCATGCCATGCAGCCTCACAATATCACTGATGAAAACTCTAGCATGTCAGGTGCCTGATATGTCGTATGCACATGAATAGAGTGAGCACTCTTCGTCAGAGTGTCTACTACTACAAAAATTGAGTCATCTCTCCTTGTCGTCAATGGCAATCCAACAATAAAATCCATTGAAGTAACCTCCCATTTTGATTCCAAAATAATGTGTGGTTGTAGTAATCCTACTGGGTGTCTATATTCAGCCTTTCCCAGTTGACATTCTAGACATCTTGCCACATAGTTGACTATGTCTGCTTTCATTATTTTCCAGAAGAATAAGGGTTTAAGGACTGCCCTCCTCTTTGTGACTCTCAGGTGAGCCATGTAAACTGCTCTATGAGCCTCGCTCAGGATCGACATCCTCAACTCGTCGTTTGGCGGTACGTAGATCTGATTTTTAAACCTCATTAATCCATCACAATCAAACAAAAATCCTTCAAATCGTGGTACCATCATTGTGTTTTGTCTGATAAAACCCTCGACTTCTTTGCACCAGTCATCATCACGCTATAAAGTTAGAATCCTTTCATGTTGATTCCTCTGAAGAGGCAGCACCGAAAAGATGCGTGGTCTCCGACTCAATGCATCTACCACTTGGTTCACTGTTCCTTTTATGTAAGCAATCTCGAAGTTGTACTCACTAAGAAATTCCGGCCAATGCCGTTATCGCGCGTTCGGGTCACTTTGCGTAAAGATGTGTTATAGTCCACAGTGGTCAGTCTTTAGTTCAAATTTTTTCCAACAAGGTAGTGTCTCCAAACCTTCAAGGCATACACAATGGCTAACAACTCCAAATCGTGCATCGCGTAATTCTCCTCATGCCTTCTCAGTTTCTCCGATATGTAAGCGATCACGTGTCCGTCTTGCATCAAGAATCTACGCAAGCCTTCCTTGGATGTATCAGTGCATACCAAGAAGTCTGCATCCCTGTCTGGGACCTTTAGTATCAGTGTTGTTGTCAACAACTCCTTGAGTTTCATTTTCAACTCTTGTAACTCCGGGGTCGACATCCGATAAGGCATTCTTGCTATATGTTCAGTCCCCGGTTTTAGATCTATGGTAAAATCCAATTCCCTCTCCGACGACATCTCAGGTAACTCCTCCTGAAATACATCCGTAAACTCTCTCACAACTCGAAGGTGTTCTAATCCTATGCAAGGATCGCATAAATCTTGCACCCCTTGCGCATGCTCTTCAGAAGTTGTAAGGAAGAGATGAACCTCAGGGAAAATCCCTGGTTTCAGCCTACAATCACACGTCTTTGTCCCTCGTCATCGACCAAGATCAACTGTTTCGTCTTACAGTTGAGTATCGCCTCATGCGATTCCAACCAATCCATACCAATCACGACGTCATAAGATCCTAAGATCATGACGCACAGGTTGACCCTGGTGAAAAACTCTCCCAGGTTAAGGGTACATCCTGTAAACTTTTCTTCGACCTTCTGTTTGGCTCCCGAAGCCATCTGTACGAAGCTAAAATCATCATGTTCGACTGCCTTTACCTTAGTCCCTTTTTTTAGCGTTGAACCAAAAAGGAAACTCTTGGTAGCACCGAGATCAATCAATACTAAGTGTCTGGTCAATGACGGTACCACTAAATGATTTCGAGGGGCCTTTCCCAATTATCCCATGGTAGTGGGTACGATTGATCTAGATGCTCTAGTCCTCTTCACTAGAAAGATGTGCTGGGATGTGGCTCCCCACATTCCAACATAATTTCTTCGATCAAGTAATCCTAGTACTTGAAGTAGAAGCTGAATTCCAATGCTAAGGCCAACACAAACTTGTTGACCTTGAGTTTCTAGGTGAGGGTGCGGAGCACACCAAAGTAGCTCCAAAAATGGGCCTCGTACTCGACATTGTACGTCTACCTTGTCGCAAGGCATCGAAATCATGGAGCTAATTCTCAACGAATTCCTCAGAAAGATACCTCTCCTAGAACCATTCCTCGAACAGTTCCCAAGTTATGTCATCGAAGACTAGGTTCAAAAGGGGTAGGAGCGTCTTCCGCCATAAATGAGCTCTCCCCTTCAGTCGAAAGACCACCATGTGGACCTTCATGCTGGAGGTCGTAAATGCAAAGTGTGAAGCACACGTCTTGCTCTACAACTATTATTCGACGACACCAATGTCTGTGACACTCATGGAATCTAGAACTCATCTCTCTCTAGATATCGCAGGATGCTAACGGTACTAGATATTGCGTGTTGGGGACCCTCAAGGGCGCCCTCTAAATGCGATGTCCACAAGGACACATTAAGGTGTTTACTTATCGCGAGGGTTAAGACTCACGGGTTTACTGCAGTGGAAAGCCTAGCGATCCACAGTCACAGAGTTGAACCCACTCTGATACCATATGTAACAACCTTGTCTTTATGGACACACGTGATGCAAACAAGTGCAAACGTAAGAAATCTAAACCGTCAACCAAAACAAAAGTCCAACCATTTCAAAGTCCAACTCGTACCGACATACATTACAGGAAACCAAAGGAGAGCATTTAATCACTCTTGCTAAACAAGGCACAAGTTAACTACAATCAACACTGAGGTAAGGATTGCGACCTTCTATGCATACCTCACTACTATCTCACCCTCACACCTATCCTAGCACATCACATCTTACTTCAACCTAAAGTAACATATAAAACAAACTTCAAGTGACAACTACCTTTTCAAAAAAAGGGCGGGGCTGTTTTAGATTCATAAAATTCACCAAGCCAATCATAATTTTGCAGCTCATAATGACAGTGTACCCTAACCTTAGGATGCAACCTTTCTATCCAAATTATATTTCAAAATTAAATCTAGACAGTAAAGCTAAGACTTCCATTCCTTCCCCAAGGAATGAGCCCTCCCTACATCTATATTTAATGCGTGTGCTATTATTCGCTCCTTTTAAACTCATCATAAATCACGAATTAAGATGAATCTACTCTAATACTTTTATCCTTTTGGGATAAAATCTTGCTAACATGGTTTTCAGATATCCGAGTACTAACAAGCTCCTTTGGGGCGGATAACATTGACACTAAGAAATAGACTCTATGTACTTATTATAATAAATGTAAATAAATGAAATTATCTAGCTCTAGTCATCCTTGGCATGACCTTGATATTGGACCTGGAGCTCCTTCAGTGTTCAAATATGTAAGTACAATGGAAGCACTCTTGATAACTAGATGATGTTCTAAATTAATTGAATAATAGGATAAGGCTTAAGTACATCATCGGTGCTATTAAATTTTTATTTACTCACTAGATCTTGCTTTTAGGATGTAACACTCCCAAGGTTGGTATAATTGACACATTTTGTGTCCTTGAAAATATGAAAGCAATTTGCCTCCTATCTCTCAAGTGCACACTCAGACATGAGATGGGAATGTTTTTATAAACATGAAGGAACATGTAATCGTCTCCTTACTACTACTCATAGTAAAATTTTTGAGCTTTCAAGCACACGTGGGGAGGAGCGGTTCCATTACCTGTGGTTAATATTTACGTCTCAAAGAGGATGGTTTAGTCAATTATAAATGCATCGCAACCACCCTAGTTCTTCACTGCCATGTACAAGTCTATACAGTATGCAAGAAGCCAGAAGAAAGCATCAATGCAATTGATAAAAATGCCATTGATAAAAATGCAGTCACAAGCATCATTCCCAACAACAAATGATAAAACGTCGTCTACAAATCGTTTTCTAAGGTCTCACTGTCTTTCTAAGAGGGATTAACAAATAACAAGGAATTTAGCATGGAAAATAAATTTATATAATCTTGTAAGGGTATCGCTGTGTGAGATCTCGTTTATTTAAACCAATACATGTAGATTAAGTCATTGTCTATAAATCTAGACAGGTAGAGTTAGGTCGCTGTCTATAATGTAAGAATATACTAGTAAAATATTCGTTGTATAATCTGTGACTAAACCTTCAGACCTCACAATAAATCATTGTTTATTCCACTCTAAATCTATCAGATGTAACTGTAAAAATCGTGGTGTGTTCCACATCTAAATCCGTCAGAGTAAAAATCGCTGTGAAATAAAGATTCAACCATAGTCATTCAAAGGTCAAATTCGTAATTGTTTAAACAAAAAAACGCTGTCATCTTAGAGGGAAATTCGCAGTCATCCTTTAGATGCAAATTCGTATTCCTTAAACAACAAAACGTAGCCATTCCTGAGGGAAATTCATGGTTCAAGAACTCTCCTTTCCTCGATTGAGTGGTAACCTGTTTAAGTTTTTATTCTTATCAATGTTATTGCCTGGTGCATGCATATAAATGGTGTATGCATTTAACCACATGCATACAAATGTTGTATGCATATAACCAATAAAGCAAAAATGTTATACTTCTTTGTTGTCATGCCACACATGGGTTTCATGTTATATATGGGAGGTTTATGATTGATAAGACTCCAAGGGATTGCATTGTAGCAAGTATTTGGTCTGTATAAACTATTGTTCTATGAAGCACTGTCTTACATAGAAAGATAGCTAAATTTGTTTTTCTATGAATGCAGACAGACAAAGCATCTATGCTGGATGAAATAACTGATTATGTCAAATTTCTACAACTAAAAGTAAAGGTTACAACTTTGACCTAAATATTTTGCAAGATTGACATTGTGCAGCCAATGATAGTTGTGTTTGTTCTTAAAGCTCAATCGTTCTACAGGTTTTGAGCACGAGTAAGCTTGGCGGTGCAACTGCACTTGGGTCTCTAACTATGAATGTTCCAGCTGAGGTAGATGTTTGACTGTTGATTTATAGTGGGAGTAGAAAATATATCATGTTAGTGGAAGAGTGACATGTGTTTTAATTTGTTTGTTGATGCTATCATTTTTGGGTTTCCTCAGGGATATGGCATTCAGGCATCAGCGGATCTCGGTCAAGTTGGTCTAGACTTTGAGAAAAATATTTTGAGGCACATGGAGATGGACATGAACGCAACTATAACCTATTTACAAAACAAAGGTCTTTGTTTGATTCCAATTACACAGGCAACTGCCATATCTAATCGAACTGGAAAGCCAGGGCTCAGATCTCTGGTTACAGATTTTGTTACGAGTATAATTTACAAATTAATTTATAGTATAATTTACGATCTACTGTGTAATTTATAATCTACAGAATGATTTAAAATCTACATTACAAATTACAATTTAATCTACAGTAAAATTTAAAACCAAGTCCGTGACAGTAAAATGGTTAACAATATTACCTTCACTATACCAGTAAAACATAGAGCATTCAACGATTGTTGTCCCAACGCAGAGCATAAATTCGCATAAGTCAACACTAAAAACATTGTCTGGGAATTCGTGGTTCAAAAACTCAGGTAAGAAGTCAATCGCAGACCAAGATAGGGATGATCAATCATGCCCATAATTTGATAAGGGTACATGTTTATTAATTAAAACGTTGTCAGGACTACCAAAAAAATACGACGCCTCATTTACATTAAAAACATTCCCATCACATCAAAATGGATTGTGAATTCTTTTTCTCTCGTAGGGTTTTGCTGAAGGATTAGGGTTCTTCAGATCTCTTGCACTGCGAGGTTCCAGCAGTGGCCCCAATGGGGATCATGTCTCATAAGGAAGGAGGGCCGGTAGGCGACACTTACAGTCAAGCCACAACAGATGGAAATGCTGCTGAGAGGTCTAAGCGGACGACTTTTGAGCTGCTGCCAGACCTGTGCTCGAAAATATGGGAAGAAGGCGCATTCAAGGATCGAGAAATTGAGATCGTCCCCGAGAAAGGAGATTCTTCCCCCACAATGTCAGTTCCATGGATGCCTGGTAAGTGTATTCCACAGGCACCACAAGCCCCAAAATATGTGATTAGCTCACCACGCATAGAAGAGAAAAAACAATTCATGAGAGACTATGCCGTGGTAGGAAAGTTCCTAGGGTTATGGCCCTCAGAACGAGATCTGATCAAATGGATCCAATACTGGTGGAAGCCAAAATGTCACTATGAGTTACAACTAGGATCTAAGGGTTTTTTCACAATAATCTTCCACAACCTTGAGGATCGTAACCGCATCTTCGATGGAGGGCCATATTTTTTCAACTCAGCGGGCCTCTTCTTGTGCTTCTGGATGGAGAAGTTCATCCCTGAAAAGGAGGACTTTGCTCATGCGCCTGTATGGATCAGATTATACTCCCTTCCATAGGAGTTTTGGCTAGAGGAGGTCCTGGCTGGCATCGACAATACCATCGGCATCTATGTCAAGTCATCCGAGGCCACCAAGCAAAGGTGCTACACCTCTTATGCACGAATCTGCGTATACCTGAATATAACTAAGCCGCTCCCCGGATCCATTATACTGGAATATCACGACGAGGATTGGACCCAGACCATCGACTATGAGCACATCCCATTCCGATGTTGGAGATGCGACGAGCACGACCACCTCTTTAGAGAGTGCCCCCTCAACAATGTTCACAAAGAAGGAAACCTAGACAACAGCAAATACAAGGATGACTTCACTCAACCCACAGGGAAAATAAGACCAGGAGGAAGAAGGAAACCGGCCCAGGTAAGTAAAGATCCCTCAACTAGCAATAGATTTACAGCTTTGCAAGATCAACCAGAAAGCCCTGCATGCCACATACATGCTAGTGAACCACCTTCGACTAATGGCTCTCATGTGGCCAAACAAGGGGAGGAAAAAACCCCACTGAGAAAGGGACTAGATATTACCCCCCCAAACGCGATTCAGGAATCGCAGGACCCTTTGGAGATAGAGGACGGAGACGTAGAAATGGAGCTGGAAGAGCCGGATTGAGAAGGAGTGGATTTGGTACATCTCGAGCATGCATATAGGAAATAGAAACTATACACAATACCCAGAGATCAATTACAAAAGGTGCATAAAGTCTTCCTCAACTCCTCCGCTGGCTCCTCAGCAAGAGCTAGCCAAGGGCTGGGAATACAAAGCAGTCAATCAAAAGGCACCGGTAAATCCCAGAAAGACGAGAAGAAAAGAGGGCGGAAATCCACCAACAAGCTTATTCAAGAAATTGGCCACTTCATGGTAAAATCAGGGAAAATCCACTTGATCTTGGATAGCTTCCCTCCTCTCCCCACCCCCCCGTTATCATGAAGATTCTATCATGGAATATTAGAGGCCTTAATGGGCGTAGCAAGCAAAAATTGCTACGAGATCTGATTTTAGCGGAAAAACCTGATATAGTTCTTCTGCAGGAAACAAAATGTGCCTCAGAAGATGTGGATAAATTACTCCCCTATTGTTGGAAGCAGGGGGCAGCTGTTTCAGTAGGATCCATAGGTACAGCAGGGGGACTAGCCATCCTTTGGAACACAAGTTCAATAATGCTAGAAAACTTCATCGCCACAAGATGGTCTATCACAACGGACTACAGACTAATTGGTTCTAATAAACCGGGACACTTAACTAATGTATATGGCCCAGCCAGCATGAGGGAGAAGGCCGCCTTCCTTAGGAATCTGGACTACTTATCCACCTTAAATCAACAAAATAAATGGATTATAGGAGGAGATTTTAATATCATCCGCAGCCTAGAAGAGAAAAGAGGAGGCTCAAGAAGACTGGACCAAGAAACCAACGAATTCAACAACCTCATTGATAACCACCACCTCATTGACCTGGAAACTATCAATGGCACTCACACCTGGACAAACAGAAGAACTGGCACCACCCCGATTTCCAGGCAAACATACAGAACTGGTGGAGGGAGGCAGAGGTCCCTCAGGGCTAAAAAATGTACAGGTTCCAACAAAAACTAAAGAACCTTAAACAGTCTCTCAGACTCTAGAATAAGAATACATTCGGTGATATCTTTGAATCTCAAAGGCACCTATCAGACCGCATGAGCGAAATTCAGAATCAGATCAGAACTCGGGGGCTCACAAATGATTTAAAAGACCAGGAAGAAATCGTAAATCAACAGTTGGTGGCTAGAAAAAGACAAGAAGAGATCCTCTGGAAACAAAAATCGCGCATCCGATGGCTCAAGGAGGGAGAACACAACACCAAATTCTTCGATAGAATGGCAATTCCACAGGCGGCACACCAAAAAAATTACGAGCCTTATCTCTACAACTGGGGAGACCGTTCATTCGCATGAAGACATGGAAGACGCTTTGGTCGGATACTATCAAAACCTCCTTACAGAACCTGTTTGGGATAGACATGAGGCCATTGCCAAGGTCACCTAGCATGTGCCATCCCTGGTCACAAGGGAGAAAAACTTGGCCTTTCTTCGACCTATTTCAATTGAGGAAGTGGATCAGGCGCTTCAGTACACACCCAAATGCAAGGCTCCAGGACCTGATGGTTTCACCAACGACTTCTTCCATCATTGCTGACCGATGATCAGGCACGAGGTATGCGAAATTCTAGAAGATTCCAGAGCCACTGGACAGGTTATCCAAGCTTTAAACACGACCTTTCTTGCTCTCATACCCAAAGGGGGACATGTGCGTCACCCACAACAATTTAGACCTATAGCGCTCTGTAATGTAATCTATAAACTCTTGACGAAGGTGATAGCCAGGCGACTCAAGCCTATCTTACCAACAATCATTTCCCCAGAACAATCAGGCTATGTTGAAGGCAGGCAAATCATGGACAACGTCATCCTTGCTCATGAGGTGATCCACTCTCTGCAGAAAACCAAAACTCTAGGTATGCTCCTCAAGTTGGATCTCTCTAGAGCCTTTGACAAGATAAGTTGGGAATATATGCGGGCTATGCTCCTCACCTTTGGCTTTGAACAAAGCTGGGTTTCTTGGATCATGAACTTAACTTCTTCATCTTTTTTCTCCATCCTGGTCAATGGTGTTCCTTCTCGACCTTTTTCTCCCTCAAGAGGAATCAGGCAGGGGGATCCCCTCTCTCCTTTTCTCTTTATCATCATGGCTGAAGGTCTGGGCCACTCCATTCGAGTAGCAGTTGAAGGAAACCTGATAACAAGTTTACCCTTGCACGACATCTCCCATCCCATATCACACAGTCAATTTGTGGATGATTCGCTTCTAATGGGCACCCCTACCGTTCACGAAGCCAAAGCTCTGCTTGACATTCTTCAAACCTTCGCAGACGCCTCGGGGCTAGAATGCAACAAGGAAAAATCCCAAATATTTTTCTTCAACACGCCACCTCTGATTCAGCTTCACATTATTGAACTCCTAGGTTTCAACCGAAGCTCCCTTCCGTCCAAATACCTTGACATTCCCCTGATAGAAAATGCCCTTCGAAACTCCTCGTGGGAGCACCTTCTTTCATCCTTTACCAAAAATCTCTCCTCCTGGACCCTCAGAGTTTTAAATCTACCCAACCGCCTGGTTCTCCTCTGGAGCGTCCTTCAAGCCCTTCCGATTTACTCCTTCTCAGCGTTGGCTGCTCCAAGACATTTTCTCTCAGCCATTAGAAATCTCCAGAGAAACTTCCTTTGGCAAGGATTCAACTCAGGAAAGAAGATCACTTTGGTCAGCTGGGACAAATTATGCCGAGCCAAAGATCAAGGTGGCTTAGGGCTGCGAGACCCCCTCATTATGAACAAAGTTCTGACTGCCAAAATCTGGTGGCGGTGGCTCAAGCATCCCCAGGACCTCTGGGCCAAATTTTGGAGGAAAAAATACACGCCAAACATGGCGGAAAAGAACCTAATTTGATCTGATGGGGAAGGCCCTGGATCCCTAATATGGACAACAACCAAGCAAAACATGCAACTGGTTACCCGAAATGCTTTTTGGGAAATTTGAAATGGGGAAACGGCTCTCTTCTGGCAGGATTCCTGGAAACAATGGCCAAGTATAGACAAAAACAATTGGGCAGAAGACATCTACCCACAAGATACTCTGGTAGGCCTAATGCGAGTTGCTGACTACTGGCAGGACAATTCACCTGGAGACACTTGGCGCAGATGGCACCTGGACATGGAATGAATAAATATGGGAGAGCATGTGGACCTAGCACCCTGGCACGAGGAGATGGCCAAGCGTAAAATCCCCAAATTAGAAGGAGAGGATATTCTTCGTTGGGGACACCTCCCAAAATGCACCTACAGAACGTAGGAGGCCTAGCAAATCATAACTCAGGCAGACCCTCCACTTACTAACAGACTCTGGCGCAAAATCTGGAGCCTTAAACATTGGCCAAAAGTCACTCTCTTTCTCTGGCTAGTCTCCCACTCCAGCGTTCTTACTTGGGACAACCTGTCAAAGAGAGGTTTTGTTGGGCCCTCCATTTTCCTGTTATGTGAACATGCAGAAGAAACCATGAATCACCTCCTGAATTATTGTTCCTACATAACCCAACTCTGGGATCAAGCAACACTCATCATGCGAAATCCAGATCGACATAAAGAGAGTGTAAAATATATTATTGCAGAATGGAGAGATCAGGCTTTCCACTCCCCCCTCCTTAATCGGATATCTCAACTCCTTCTAGGCTTCATCCTTTGGCAAACCTGGAGAGGACGGAATAGAAGGATCTTTTGAAACATCTCACGTCCCTGGCAACAATGCTGGCATCAATGTCGCCGCCACATTATGGAAACCATCTCTCTGCAACAGTGGACCGACGATAACGGGGGCAACATTCCTTCCGAACTTTCAATCCTCCAACATTGGCAACCTATTCCTTCACGCCCTCCTCTGACCCTCTTTCCTCCCTCCGTCCCCTCTACTAGCCCCTCCTTTTGGTCTCCCCCTCCAACTCCCTTCTTAAAACTTAACTTTGATGGAGCCTCTAAAAGAAATCCATGAGCTGCTGGTTATGGGGTGGTCTTTCTCAACCACTCCGGGCACATCATTTTAATCACTATAGGATACCTGGGGCACTCCACAAACAATGCAGTAGAGCTCTGGGGACTCATCTGAGGGCTGCAATTAGCCAGTGACCACAATTTTAATAATTTAGTAGTTGAGGGAGATTCACAAGTCATCATCAATCTTCTACGAAGAATTCTAAACGAAGCAAACCTGGACAAAATCTTGCCTAGTTGGAGGCTCTCACATGGATTACAGATGCTCACCAACCTCATGAAACCAACCTAGGCAATCATCCCTGCCCATGTTAGAAGGAAGGTGAATCAATTTGCAGACGAGCTAGCCAATATAGGCACTACTTGGATTGGTCTTGAACTCCTATGCACTTCTGCTTTGGATCCAGAGCATCCCATTCTCTAGCAATGCATCTGCAAAGCTGGTTTAGTGGATTCACCCCCGGATGGGGTGATATTGCACCCCACGCGGCACGACGAGGAGACGAGGGCTGGCTAGCAAGGCACTATGCCACGTGAAGGGCTCATGCCTTCAGACGCCACCCTATGCAGGCATTAATTCGCCATTAACCATGGAAAAAGGATATTTACAACACAACCTCTCTCCCCTTTACGCTAATACCATGGCCGAGCTCTGTCTGCTTCTCGTCTTTCCCTGTGCGAGCCTTACTTGGTTCTCCTCGGGGCAGTCTCCGTTTGCATTTTCTGAACCCTGTAAGCTCGACGTTGTTTGTTTCTGGCTGCTAGCTCCCTGCCGCCACCCCCGTTACCCAACGACCCCTAGCCAACACGAGACGTATCTCATGCCTCGGGATTGAGGGCGTACGCACAGAGGCTCCCCATGGAGACCTCACCGCCCCCCCGTCTCGCCGCCAACGTCGCTTTCATCCTGTTCGTCTCCCCTTATTTTGCTGGACACCGTTCCTTCCTCTCCCATTTTGGCCTCAGATCAAATGGATGGTTTGGCTATTGTTCCCTGGCTGTCGACTCCCAACATGAGTCACCTCCCGGAATAGCCTTCGCTCAAAGCCCCACCAATACCAATTCTTACCTCAGCTGGGTCGACTAGGGGAGAACCACCTCCAGGCAGGCCATGGCGCACCGAACACCAGGCCCCAAACTCCTTCTATGACACTCAACTCCAGGAAAGCTTGGCAATTATTTTCGATCTGGTCTTCGAGCTCCGCCAGGGGGTGGAGGACCTCCAATTCCGCGTGCTCGCCGTGGACGGGAATATCGCTTCTTTACTCCAGCTCCTTACCTCTATGCATGAAGCTGCCCCCTCCGACCCTGATGGTGAGACTACGACAATGAACCCAGAGAGAGCAACTGACGCTGGGAAGACTTTGGAGCCAAGCCTACCAAGCAAGGAGCCACATGGAATTACGCATGCAGAGTATGCACAGGAGATGGACACGGGATAGGAACGGGCGCAGGATACTCAGCCAACCGTCCGGACCGATGTAGGCGTGGACGTGGCAAAGCGTTGGGATGACCAGGTGACTTATATCGAGGAGGAGCCTTGGTTAGAGGTGGACCACAACACCTGGCAAGGCTACCGGGAAAATGTCTGAGGTTTTTTAGAACTTTCTGGTTTCTTTGATAGTTTTACTCTTAGTTGATGTCCAGTCAGCTCTGAACAGGTCACTTGAATTATCAAACTTTTTTGTCTAACTGTCATGCTGGCTGGACTGGTTTCCCCTCTGTTGGGGTAGTCCAGTAACTACAACTAGTATCTTATCTGTACTATGTATCTTTTTTGGTCCTGGAAGGCCCTTTATATTTAATATCACTCACTTACTTACAAAAAAAAAATTAAAATGTTGTCAGGGTAAAATATACAGGGAATTTGCAGGAGAGAGGTATATAAAAGAGCGGAGCAATTTCACCTTTAAGTAATAAATGACAGAGTTACTAGGCAGACCAAATGTAAAAAGACACAAAAACCACACAGTAAATTCGCCAAGAGAGGTATCAACGTAGACTTAATTTGCCTGGAAATGAATGGAAAAACGTAGAGAGATTCGATCGTAAGAGGGTGCAGGACAACCGCAGAGGTAGATGGATGATGGGTTCGTCCTTCGCTCATCATCCTCACACAGAAAAGCAGGGCGATGAGATCCATAAGTTTTTTAACACTAAGGCGACGACCGTAGATCAAGCTCCTGGACGACTGCCCAGGTGAGGACTGAGGAGCTAGGGACGAAGGACAAACAACCAAAATGGTCAAAATCAACACCGCAACAAGGTGGTCAAGACATGCAGGAAAATGAATGCCATGGGAGTCTACAACCATCGAGCTAGGCTAAGGAAAGTTCCAGGCACCAGTTTAAAAAAAAACATTATTTTACTTTTTCGTTAAATAAGCAGATCCAAGCATAAGTCCTAATACATTCTACCATACAAAGATGAAGAGAGCGTACCGTTGCCTGATTGCCCGCTCTGAATGACATCCCGTGCACTCCGTGCAACTCCCGCTCGTCGACCGTCGATACTTCACCGGTACCTCCCAACCAATTCTAGGGGTACTCTTCTTCCCCATTAGCCCCCCGAGCCGCAAAGGGGCCACACACACTATCCAGAGATTTTGACTAGCTCCCAGCTCGCTTCACACGACCGACCTACCACTCCTCTCCAAGCTGGGTGTCCCAACTCCCACAAGTAAATAAGTCAAGTAGATATTTCTGCAGCGTAACGTTACACAAACATAAGATGGTCCTTCATCCATCTCCCTCCTTCATTATATAGAGTTTCGAACTTCCTTTCTTTCCTATTTTCTCATTTAATTAAAGTTTTTAAAAATAAATTCCTAAAAATTCTTCTCCGTACAAGTGTTCCCCATCCCCTACATTCCTCTATAAATTAATTTCTTTAATTAAGTAATTATCTTTATTTCCCTCACCCACATAGAGTTACTCCTAGAATCACTCCTAAGTGTCCCCAAATTCTCTTACAGGTTTTAATAGCTTTCCCTTTTATTAAAATGCTAGTTCAGTTTAAATTAGAAAGTTCTTAAATGGTAGATTCTTTACTA
>JZKD02S1717645.1:69147-80178 GCA_000966675.3 Picea glauca
GAAGGAAAAAAAATTAACAAAAATACGTACACTAACACTAAAAGGAGAATAGGCCTAAAATGAAAAATAAAATTCCATTTAATTTGGAACACACTCTTCCAAATTCTAAATTCTTTTTTTTAAGAATGATCTTCAAGAAAACAAATTCTGGGAAATTTGCATTCCTCTTCTTCAAGAATAATTTCATATCACACCTACTTTTTAGAGAATGGAGAATTAGCTTCCGACATAATTGGACCAAAACATAATGTCTTGGAAATCATGAAGGTAATGGATTCTTTGGTCGCAGTAGCAAGAATAAAGCTTAGAATAGGTGCAAGGAAACTTTACCATTTTTCAACCCAAATTAGAAAAAGGGAAATTTGGATTATATATGATGGTAACACTTGATTTAATTTAAGGCAGTATAGGAAATGTGTGCAGGTCCAATTGGATAGATTTTATAGCTTCAAAGAAGGGCTCACTTATGAGAGGAGTCTTCGACCTACATATGTTTTGTTCATTGCAATTTCTTTGGAGCACCGTCCTATATGTAGTATAGTTTATTTTGGACAAAGCAAGGGTGATCTGAATTTCTTTTGCTTCAAGCTTAACATCTCACATTTAGAAGTGGAGAAATTTTGTATTTTGGTTCATAGTGTTAGGAATATTTTTCCATATGTGATGCAGGAGCATCGCCAGCACATCAAGCGAGGCAACGCGGAGGCAGAAAGACAGCTGGACAAGCAACACCAATTTTGAAAATGCTTTGAGATTGTTGCGCGATCTTAATTAATTCATTTAAGAGACGACGCACTTGTATATTGTAATGGACCTTGAGTGGATAGCTCTCGTCCTTAGGTAGATGAGGCATTTAATAGACTTAATGTAAAGTAGATAGAAAAATTTAATTCTAGATTTGATAGCTTTAGAGCGCAAGAGGGAAACGGGATATAGACACCCTCATTGTGCATTGTAACATTAGTTGATTATCATCAAGAGCATTCTGAGGAGAGGAGCATGCAGAGAACTATATGAAGAACACCCATGTACAGGCTTTGAATTAATAGAAAGGGCATTGATTCAATTTCATGGTTTGTGTTATTCTCTGTGTATTAATGTTATGCTCATGAATGTTTTCTTTCTGTCATACAGTTGCTTTTATATGCTGTGTATGTGATTTCATGGTCGAATTGAAGTTTGTGAGAACAAGGAGTTAGTTTCAATTATTTCTCTATCTTGAACCAGAGAATTCCTGCAAGGAGTGCAGTTGAATTGTCCGCAAGGAGTGCGTTGACAGAAGGGTTCAGATAGAGGTAACTTTCGTTCTAAGTTCTCAGAAGTGCAGATTTGGCACCAGAGCCGTGCAAGGCATGCGCAGGATAGACGAAGACTCAAAGTTGTGATTCTAAGCAAAGGGATTGAAATATTTCTGCTGCAGGAGTGCGCAGGATCGAAGACTTCAACACTCAGTCGTGTTTGAAGGTTTTCCACAAGGAGTGTGTGCAAGGACTTTCCGGAAGGGACTCGAAAGCTGGGAGAAAAGCTCAAGAAGGATAGACCTTCGAGTTTGTCAAAGGACAAGTGAGAAAGTTGTGCCTTTAGGGTTGCAAGGAACGCCGCAGGTTTGTGTGTAGGGTGACGAGTTCTGTGGAAGAACAGTTCGTCGTTTCGTGGATTGGACAAGAAAGAAATGGACGGACGAAATTCTCCGAGGAGATTTTGTGAAGTGTCGTGGATCGTTGGATCTCTTAGAATTGAAGATAGATACAGTGCAGGTGCGAAAGAAGGTTTGACACTCAGGAGAGCAAGTGTCGTTGATCGGGATCAGGAGGAGTGTTGGTGCTACTCGTGGATCGGCATATCGGGAGTTCATGAGACGAGGCTCCAAATCTACGCAACAGAAGTCGCGATATAGAGAGATGCGAAGTCCCGATGATTGCGTGGATTGTGTGGGCCACATAAGGGTGACATGGCAAGTGACGCAGGATATCGACGTTTCGGCATCTCGGGCATCGGGAGTCGAGGTAGGATTCATTTGGTTGCGCGAGTAGCGAAGTCGTGAGGAAGCGAGATCGTGATTCTCGGCATTTCGGTGCATCGGGTATCGGAGGTTGGAGCCCCGAGTGGTTGGTGTCGCGAGCTGCAAAATTACGATAAAGAAAAGTCCTGATAGCAGAGGGAGAAAGTCAACGTGGTTGATACATCGGATCTCGGGGATTCGAGAGCCCAGAAGTCGATAGTGAACGCGCGAAGCCGCGAAGTTACGAGCCTCCGACGAGTAAGTAAAAAGGATCGAGAGATGAGAACTGTGGGTGCAGATCTTCCGATCGGGGGATAGAAGAGCATTTACACTCTTCGGGCCAAGAGGAAAGAAGGTCCTGTGGAGAGTGGTCATGCTCCGAGGAGTGCGATTGGCATCATTTGGTATCAGAGCGGGAATATCTTTGCTTTCTGTAACAAAGAAGGAGAAGGAGTAAATACACCATGCCGCCTAGAAGAGAAAGATAGTCACCTGATCCAGAGGACAGGGAAGTACGAAGAAGAGGTAGGCCAGCAGGGAATCCAGAAATGGAAAGACAGATGAGAGATCTCCGAGCGAGGCTCGAGGAGATGGAGACTGCACAAAGACGCAGAGCTGGTGCAGGGGATATTAGTGATTCCGAAGTTGAAGAGGAAGCTGGACATGAAGAAGAGGTCACAACAGAGGATGCATCAACCGAGTGGTTGATCAAATCCATCGCAAGGATGGGTGCGAAAGCGAAAATGGACATTCCAGTCTATGAAAGGAGTCTGGATGCAGAGGAGCTGCTAGACTGGATAAGAGCTCTTGACACCTACTTCGATTATGAGGACATTGAAGAAGATAAGAAGGTCAGGCATGCTGTTACGCGCTTGAAAGGACATGTAACATTGTGGTGGGATGAGCTACAAGCTGACAGATGCAGCAAAGGAAAGCAGAAGATCAAGAGTTGGGATCGAATGATCGCGAAGATGAAAGAAAAGTTTATCCCAGGGGATTATCAAATCACTCTGTTCAGGCGGATGCAGAACCTGAGACAGAAGCTGATGTCAGTAAAAGAATACACTGAAGAGTTCTATCGACTGAACATTAGAGCGGGTCATCAGAAGAGCGATGATGAGAAGGTCGCCAAATATTTGAATGGCCTGAGATACGACATTCAGGATGAATTAAGCATGGTTACCATCAGGATGGTAGAGGATGCTTACCAGATGGCTCTGAAAGCCGAAGAAAAGATGAGCCATAAGAAAGGTCAGCGAGGGCGAGGCAGAAGTCAGCCCAGAGGCAAGGCAGTTGCCCAGAAGAAATACCAGAAGCCCAAGGAGGAATGGAAGAAACGTCAGGGTAAGATTGAAAGAGGTGGAACCTCACAGCGAGAACAACAATATGCTGAGCAGAGGGGACAACATAATGAGCAGCGAGGAGATTATGCCGACGCAAATACTTTTCCTCGTACTAGAGGTAGAGGAAGAGTCCGAGGTGGAGTAATCACATGTTTCACATGTGGGAAGAATGGGCACAGGTCATTTGAGTGTCCAGAGAAAAAGAAGGACGTTGGAGAAGCTCACATCATTGAAGCGCAGAGGCGTGATGCTGAGACCTAAGATGCAGAAGGTGGAAGATTGCTTGGGATGCATAAAGTCCTTTTGACACCTGAGAAAGAGGTGGAAATTTCGGTACAGAGGACTAGACTATTCAGAACAGCTTGCAAGACCAAAGACAGGAAATGCAAGGTCATCGTGGACAGTGGAAGCACAAACAATCTCGTTTCAACTGAGATGGTAGAAAAGTTGGAGCTGGAGATGACTGATCATCCCAGTCCATACAAAGTTTCATGGTTACAGAAAGGACACCAGGTAAGTGTTACTAAACAGTGCTTGGTTGAATTCAAAATAGGAGGATACAATGATAAGATTCTGTGTGATGTTATTCCCATGGATGTATGTCATTTATTGCTGGGTAGACCATGGCAATATGACAAAAATGTGATTCATGATGGGAGGATGAACACATATACCTTGGAGAAAAATGGGAGAACCCATATGTTGCTTTCGATAAAGGATAAGGAGGAGAAGCTGGAAGTGAACAACACAATACTTCTCATGAGTGGGAAGGAACTTCTCACAGAGATGGAGAGGAAAGAAGATCCACAGTTCTTTGTGGTCAGAAAACTGAGGATTGTTCTGACTAGCACAAGGGTGGATGATTTACCATAAGAGATTAAGAAACTAATGGACGAGTTCGTTGATATCATAGTGGATGAATTATCTCATTCGTTGCTACCGATGATAAGTGTGAGTCATCACATAGACCTCATACCAGGAGCTAGTTTACCGAATAAGGCCGCGTACAGGTTGACGCCGCAGGAAAATGAGGAGGTCAAGAAGCAGGTCCAAGACTTAATGAACAAAGGTTTGGTCAGGGAAATCTTGAGTCCATGTGCTGTTCCGACAGTGCTCAGTCTGAAGAAAGACAGAGGATGGAGGGTGTGTACTGACTCAAGAGCGATTAATAAGATAACCATCAGGTACATATTTCCATTGCCAAGAATGGATGATTTGATGGATTTCCTGAGTGGGGCAAAGTATTTTTCAAAGATAGATTTGAAAAGAGGATATCATCAGATTTGCATGAGGGAAGGCGATGAATGGAAAATAGCCTTCAAGACAAATGAGGGATTATATGAATGGCTAGTCATGCCATTTGGTTTGACGAATGCACCAAGTACCTTTATGAGACTGATGAATGAAGTCCTGAGGGAATTCATCGGGAAATTTGTTGTCATAGATCTGGATGATATACTGATTTTCAGTAAGACAAAGGCTGAACATCTGAAGCATTTGGCCATTGTGATGAGGAAGCTACAGCAGGAGAAGCTGTTGGTCAATATGAAGAAGTCCTCATTTCTGAAGACAGATCTCATTTACTTAGGTTTTCTCATATCGGCAAATGAATTAAAGATGGATCTGGATAAGGTGGAAGTGATTAAAAATTGGTCATCACCGAGAAATATTTTTGAGGTGAGAAGTTTCCATGGTTTGGCTAGTTTCTACCGAAAATTCATCAGAAATTTCAATGGAATTAGCACAACAATGATGGACACAGTGAAGAAGCAGCATAAGTCTTTTCATTGGACAGCCGAGGCTGAGAAGAGCTTCAATCTGTTGAAGCGAAAGATCACAGAGCAACCAGTGTTGGTGTTGCCGGATTTCTAGAAGACATTTCAGGTGAAATGTGATGCAAGTGGGTATGCCATAGGAGCAGTCTTGAGCCAGGAAGAAAGGCCAGTCACATATTACAGCGAGAAGTTGGATGAAGCAAAGATGAAATACTCCACGTATGATAAATAATTTTATGCTATCATACAGGCGTTGAAGAAGTGGAGGCATTACTTGATCCCGAAGGAATTTGTATTGTATAGTGATAATCATGCATTGCAGTTTGTGAGTCAACAAGAGAAGTTGAATCAGAAACATGCAAAATGGGTAGGGTATATGTAGAATTTCACATTTGTGATTAAACACATTTCGGGGACTGCTAACAAAGTGGCTGATGATTTGAGCAGGAAATGTTTATTGCTGCAGGAGTTTCGAGTCAAAACGTTGGGTTTTGAAAATCTCAGGGACATGTACACAGGAGATGCAGATTTTGCAGAGGCGTATGAAGCAGCTGAGAATCCAGTTCTCAGAGATCGGAGCCCTTGGATAGATTATATGATCCAGGAAGGGTTGCTGTTCAGAGGCAATCAACTGTGCATTCCAAATTGCTCCATGAGGGAGAATCTGCTAAAAGAAAAGCACAGTGGAGGCTTGGCAGGACATTTTGGCCAAGACAAGACCTTTGCGAAGCTGAGCGAATCATATTTTTGGCCGGGGATGCACTCAGAGGTCAAGCGGTTTGTTGATAGATGTCGTATTTGTCAGCATTCAAAAGGGAGAAAGCAGAATGCAGGTTTTTATCATCCATTTCCCATACCAGAGAGGCCATGGGAGGCGATAAGCATGGATTTTGTATTGGGTTTTCCAAGGACACAAAGAGGTGTTGATTCCATATTTGTGGTAGTGGACAGGTTTTCAAAGATGGCACATTTCATTCCATGCTAGAAGACCAACGATGTGATGCACATCACAAATTTGTTTTTCAAGGAGATTGTTAGACTTCATGGATTGCCGAAAAGTATTGTTTCGGACAGGGACACCAAATTCATAGGGCATTTTTGGAGGAAGCTAGGGAAGAAGCTAGGAACTAATCTGGCATTTAGTTTTTCTTATCATCCTCAGATGGATGGACAGACAGAAGTGGTCAACTGAAGTATGGGAGATTTATTAAGAAGCTTGGTGACGGAGCACCATAGCAGCTGGGATAGTGTATTGCCACAGGCGGAGTTTGCATACAACGATTCGGTGAATCGAAGTACAGGTAGAAGTCCATTTCAGGTTGTATATGGAATGCATCCGAGAGGAGTTTCTGAATTGCGGGATTCAGAACAGACTGCTACTAAAAGCGGTAGTGCTGAAGAATTCGCTGAGGCAATGAAGGAACTTCACAGTTAGGTGAAGCAACGACTGCAAGATTCAAATCAGGAGTACAAGCGCAGAGCAAATCAGCATCGGAGACAACTTCAGTTTGAAGTTGGTGATCTAGTTCTGGCACATGTGAGGAAGGAAAGGTTCCCAAGGGAAACATACAACAAGATCAAAATGAAGAAAATCGGGCCATGCAGAGTCCTGAATAAATTCAGGGAGAATGCTTATGAGATTGAGTTGCTGGATGGCATCAGGATATCTCTGATATTCAATATCGTCGATTTATACCCATACAGGGCTGGAGAGGCAGAGGCTAGAACAGAGGAACCAGTGATCCAGTGGATGAAGCAGATGCCCGTAGCAGAGAAGCTGCATATGGAATGTATACTAGACAAGCAAGTGGGAAAGAAGACCAGACGAAAAGAATACTTCGAGTATCTGGTCAAGTGGAAGAATCACCCAGTGGAGGATTCCAGCTGGGAGACTGAAGCAGTGATACAGAAGCATGGACTGACCGTGCAGGAGCTCATGGACAGGATCCCATGAAATTTTTCAAGTCGAGGAGTATGATGCAGGAGCATCGCCAACACATCAAGCGAGCCAGCGCAGAGGCAGAAAGACAACTGGACAAGCAACACCAATTTTGAAAATGCTTTGAGATTGTTGCACAATCTTAATTAATTCATTTAAGAGACGACACACTTGTATATTGTAATGGACCTTGAGAGGATAACTCTCGTCCTTAGGTAGATGAGGCATTTAATAGACTTAATGTAAAGTAGATAGAAAAATTTAATTCTAGATTTGATAGCTTTAGAGCGCAAGAGGGAAACAGGATATAGACACCCTCATTGTGCATTGTAACATTAGCTGATTATCATCGAGAGCATTCCGAGGAGAGGAGCATGCAAAGAACTATATGAAGAACACCCATGTACATGATTTGAATTAATAGAAAGGGCATTGATTCAATTTCATGGTTTGTGTTATTCTCTGTGTATTAATGTTATGCTCGTGAATGTTTGCTTTCTATCATACATTTGCTTTTATATGCTGTGTATGTGATTTCATGGTCGAATTGAAGTCTGTGAGAACAAGGAGTTAGTTTCAATTGTTTCTCTATCTTGAACCAGATAATTCCTGCAAGGAGTGCAGTTGAATTGTCCGCAAGGAGTGCGTTGACAGAAGGGTTCAGATAGAGGTAACTTTCGTTCTAAGTTCTCAGAAGTGCAGATTTGGCACCAGAGCCGTGCAAGGCATGTGAAGGCTAGATGAAGTCTTAGAGTTGCGATTCTGAGCAAAGGGATTGAAAGATTTCTGCTGCAGGAGTGCGCAGTATCGAAGACTTCAACACTCAGTCGTGTTTGAAGGTTTTCCACAAGGAGTGCATGCAAGGACTTTCCGGAAGGGACTCGAAAGCTGGGAGAAAATCTCAGGAAGGATAGACCTTCGATTTCGTCGAAGGACAAGTGAGAAATTTGTGCCTTTAGGGTTGCAAGGAACGCCGCAGGTTTGCGCGTAGGGTGACGAGTTCCGTGGAAGAACAGTTCATCGTTTCGTGGATTCGACAAGGAAGAAACGGACGGACGAAATTCTCCGAGGAGATTTCGTGAAGTGCTGTGGATCGTTGGATCTCTTAGAATTGCAGATAGATACAATTCAGGTGCGGAATAAGGTTCGACGCTCGGGAGAGCAGGTGCTGTCGATCGATATCACGAGGAGCGTTGGTTCTACTCATGGATCGACATATCGGGAGTTCGTGAGACGAGGCTCCAAATCTACGCAACAGAAGTCGCGATATAGCGAGACGTGAAGTCCCGACGATTGCATGGATTGTGTGGGCCACAGTAGGGTGACATGGCAGGTGACGCGGGATATCGACGTTTCAATGTCTCGGGCATCGGGAGTCGAGGTAGGAGTCATTTGGTTGCATGAGTAGCGAAGTCGCAAGGAAGCAAGATCGCGAGTCTCGACATTTCGGGGCATCAGGTATCGGAGGTTGGAACCCCGAGCGGTTGGTGTCGCGAGCTACGAAATCGCGATAAAGAGAAGTCCCGATAGCGGAGGGAGAAAGTCAACATGGCTGATACATCGGATCTCGGGGATTCGAGAGCCCAGAAGTCGATAGTGAACTCGCGAAGTCGCGAAGTTCCGATCCTCCGACGAGTAAGTAAAGAGGACCGAGAGATGAGAACTGTGGGTGCAGATCTTTCGATCGGGGAATAGAAGAGAATTTACGCTCTTCGGGCCAAGAGGAAAGAAGGTCCTGTGGAGAGCGGTCATGCTCCGAGGAGTGCGGTTGGCGTCAATATGTGAAACTGCTAAATTCATTTATCATAATATTTTCCCGGATCCAGGGGAAAGAAGTTGGACTCTGGGATTTTTCGATATGTGAAACTGCTAAATTCATTTAATATTGTTGAAGAACAGTGCCATGTTCAAGAAAAATTGATGTTAATGTTGTAAGGATAAAGTTGTAAGAATTACTAGCCATTGCAACAAGCGAGTCAAAATAGGAATCGATGCTCGATATAAGGCTCACTCTTAAAACATAGTTGATGTTGAACAAAACAACGAAGCATAAAGAATCACCCAAGGAAGCATTGCACACCATCTTCCACAACATTGAACTAGGGGTCGTAAATGATGGCAATGGATGTCACAGAGGATTGCAAAAGTATCGAGGTACCAGTTGAAGCTTACAACAATGTTGAACAACTATGCAAGAAACACTCCAAAGTATCTAGTTCCAAGGCCTACGAAACATGGCTCGTGATGGAGGTATTCAACTAGTGACACTCTAAGAATATTTGCATGAGTGGCCCAAAATCCACTATTCGAGGTGAAAAAAAAGAGATACCAAAAATAAAGGTCATCATGGACAACAATCCTCAATATGGGTTCTGTAACATCCCGCTCTGGCGCACTGAGAAAGCTTATTCTTTGAGGACACTTGCTTGCAAGTGATCTGGACTTTTATGATGTTAAAACATTGATCCTTGATTATGATGCGTTATGATAGATGACATGATGTTTTACTTCTTTGACGTAGACAGGTTCTATTGACTCAGTTTTATTGAGTGTGCAGGGTTTTGGACCTTGAGGATGCAGAGGCATCGGTGGAACCCCCTGGACTCCAGATTGAGTCAGGGAGTGTGCTATTTGGGTTGATTTATTTACTGTGGGGTGAAATCACGAAGGCGGGTTACACTTTCGTGACAATCAGGTCTCCAAAATTCCGAAAAACATTTTTTCGTCCAAACTAATAATATTTTTCGGCCGAAAGATACTTTTTTCGGCCGAACAATTTTTCGGTCGAAAATATAAACGTCAAATCAAATGGTGCAATAACTGCCCCCTTGATTGGCATGTACAAATTTGGTCAGCCGGATATTTTCTTTCCGACAATAAGTGTTCGGCCGAACTATATTTCGGCCGAAAAATAGTTCGGCCAAACTATCTTTCGGTCGAAGATTTGTTCGGCCGAATAATCTTTTGGCCGAAAGAGTTTTTATATATTAACCACACATCGAATTGGGAACGTTTTACAAAATTTTGTTGTCGTGAGCTGTATGTTGTGCCTGTTGTGTGTGGTGCTGTATGCTGTGTGGTTTTCACTGAGGAGGTCACTGGGATGCGAGCGCAATTGCGGTAAGTTTCTAAACCGTAAGTTTCTAAAGTATGATTTGACTATTTTAGGTTTTTAGCTGGCCAACACTACGAATTGGATGGAGATAATGTGAAAATCATCTAAGGAAAAATACCATACCTAAGTTTTGGTTTCTTTCCCTGTTGAGTAAAGGTTTAAGAAGCGTGTTCCTTTTCATTATGTAAATACTTTGGTTTCTTTAAAAGGATTTCCCCTGTGTACAAGTTGTTTGTACTGTTAGAAGGTAATCTTGGGTTTTCCATTATTGTTCCCATCTTTTTAATTCAGGTGTATTCGTATTTCAAGTATAAGTTACGTTCTGGTTTACTTAATAATTCTTATATCTTTGTGCCACTCAACTAAGGTTAGAATTAGTCCTATTAAACCTTTTAGTTATCTAACTTATAGTTAGGACTATTCCTTCATTGAGATTTGGACTACTTCGTTTATTCTCATCTTTCATTTGGGTTTGGTTCTAACCTCTTACCACACGGTTTGTTTCTTATCGTTGATGCATTTTTGGTTCACATTATAACTAGTGCACTTGCTGATTGATTTTCTTTCATTCTCTATTCAATAGTTTATCACATTGTTTATTGTTTTAACTGGAAATTAACTCGGCGTTTTACATTTCCCAAATTTTCTATCTGGCTTGTCCTTCTTTGATTGTTATAAATAATTTTAATATTAATTTATGATGAAGGTTACAATTATCCCTTAGCCCATATTTTGTTAGACTCGGATTAGAGGGATCGGTTGAAGTGGTTTTTTTAATATCCTGTATAACTGTTAACTGTACACTTTTCATTAAGCTTCCTTTGAAAACCTATGCTATTGTAACATGTACAATATTT
>JZKD02S1717656.1:0-10973 GCA_000966675.3 Picea glauca
TCAACAACTTTCAACCACAACTATCAACAATCTTTTGTTACTACTTAACCAAACAACAACTTAACCCCAACCTAGACCTCCTAGGTTCTTATTTATACTATTTTATAAGCTTATATTCGTTACAACCTTTGTCAAAAACTCTAACCCTAATATGGTTAGGCTTGTCTGCCTCCTCGCACATGGCTTTTCTTCTTGCATGTGGCTTTTCCTTATTTTTCTACATGTTTTCTTCTTGCTAGCTATTGCATGTGCTCCAAAATTAGGTCTTTCCTCAAAATAGGCATGTGTCCAACAGACCCCTAACATTGACATGTGGCTCGTCCCGAGCTACTCAAGCAGTGTGGCTCCTTGTACTATTGTGTCCAAACTGTGGAACTTTTCTTCTAGTTCCCTTCCTTTTTCCTTGACTTTTGCAACTTTTCTTGTTAGCGCCTCTACTGACTACAATGTTATCTCCTCCTTCATCAATGTTGCACCCTCTATGTGTGCATGTGCCATAATTTTCTTCTCTTCCTGCAACTACACAATCATATGTGTTGTTTGTTCTTGGATGGGTTCCAATTCATCTTTTCTTTCTTGCTTCTTTGTCTATGTGGTTTTCAATTCTATTTGTAGCTTCTTCATGTCTTGAGTTCCCTTCAAGCACTCTATGATGCTCATTGTTTTCTGCCTTTTCTTTATCTCTTGTATGGAAGTGTTGATTGTCTCCTCTTTTTGGTCCCACTTTTGGACCTTCTCGTCTTCTTCTAGGATAGTCCATATATGTGCGGCTCTGTCAGACAACTCTTCTACTTCCCTTTATTTTTTCTCCATCTCAACTATTTGGAGTGCATATTGTTGTTTTCTCTATTTTCAGACTTCGAGAGGAGTCGTAGGATTGAGCCTTTCTTTGAGCTCCTCAATTTCCTGCTTACATTTGTCAATTGTTTGTGAGATCATGTTAATCTTCTCCTCTGCACTCCTCTCAGGTGCTTGCGCGTTGTCTGGGATGCTATCATAAACCATTGTTAATCCCTTTTCTAGTTTATCTATGCATCCTTTATCCTCTTCTTTCTCCGAAGTTAGTTGGTCGCATGTGATTTTTTGCATTTCAATGACTCCTCTTCCCACCTCCAAGTTGGTTGCATCCGTGCAGTCCCTAGATTGCACCTCTTGCATTATGTTGGCCTAGAGTCTGTGCAGTTCCTTGGTGGGTATTTGTGCCATGATGAGTTCAAATTTCTCCACATCCCCCATGGATTTCTGTGCAGTCTCCTGATCCATTATGATCATTTTGTGCATGACTGTAAAAGTCTCCCTGCCTTGGACTACCAACTGTATTGTCTCTTCTTCTTATTTTGAGAAGATCACCAAGGAAGATGTTCACTGATGTTGAGAAGATTGAGGACAAGATCTGAACTTGTGGAAGGCTCTTAAATCGAGTTTGGGACATAGATTTGGAACATGAATGAGTTTATGAGAAGAATAAATCATATTTGGATACATAGGAATCCAAGGAAGGATATGGACAACAAAAATCTAATATGGGTTCTTATTTTTAGCATGCTAATGCATCACTTTTAGATATTTATTCTTCCTCATATCTTGAAGTTAATAAATCAATTTTTTCTATTCTTGAAACTAAGTATATTGATGATTATCGCAAAGATGGATTCACATGTACAGGTGAACCTTTTCTTAGTTATAAGTAGAGGAATGAATTTGTTAATGATGAATTTTATGAAGTTTTTGCAGAGAGCGATGATCAATTTTCCAAACAACATGTTGCTTCCCCTCAACATCTGACTGTAAATATCGAGGATCAACTCACATTATTGAATTATGATGACTTTCAAAATTATATGTGTTTAAATTTTGGTCAAGAAAAAGAGGAGGAGCTACAAGAGCAGTTGAACATGTTTTCTTTCTCATCAAATGATGCTCTCACTACACCATTTGTTCCTATTCCTCGAATAAACGAAAGTAACTGGTTGCGCTCCAATTTTTACGATGCCTTTGCTTTGAAAGCTACTGAAGACATTAATGTACAAGAAAATAATAAAAAACTGCAAGGTAAATGTTTCTCAAAGATTTTATGAAGATGAGGATGCTTGTGACATCATAACTTAAAGGGAGAAATTGACAGTGGAAACAGATTACAACATTTTTTTGTTCCATTTTCGGGTCTAAAAAATGAGGATGTCGACGTTTCTACAAAAGAAATTTTTTCACAAGGGAAGTCTGTTCATTTGGAGCAGAAAGAACATGAGTTTACTATCAATACAGAGGTAACTAGTCATAATTTTTATGATCCGATGGCCGCATACTTAGAGGATNTCAACAACTTTCAACCACAACTATCAACAATCTTTTGTTACTACTTAACCAAACAACAACTTAACCCCAACCTAGACCTCCTAGGTTCTTATTTATACTATTTTATAAGCTTATATTCGTTACAACCTTTGTCAAAAACTCTAACCCTAATATGGTTAGGCTTGTCTGCCTCCTCGCACATGGCTTTTCTTCTTGCATGTGGCTTTTCCTTATTTTTCTACATGTTTTCTTCTTGCTAGCTATTGCATGTGCTCCAAAATTAGGTCTTTCCTCAAAATAGGCATGTGTCCAACAGACCCCTAACATTGACATGTGGCTCGTCCCGAGCTACTCAAGCAGTGTGGCTCCTTGTACTATTGTGTCCAAACTGTGGAACTTTTCTTCTAGTTCCCTTCCTTTTTCCTTGACTTTTGCAACTTTTCTTGTTAGCGCCTCTACTGACTACAATGTTATCTCCTCCTTCATCAATGTTGCACCCTCTATGTGTGCATGTGCCATAATTTTCTTCTCTTCCTGCAACTACACAATCATATGTGTTGTTTGTTCTTGGATGGGTTCCAATTCATCTTTTCTTTCTTGCTTCTTTGTCTATGTGGTTTTCAATTCTATTTGTAGCTTCTTCATGTCTTGAGTTCCCTTCAAGCACTCTATGATGCTCATTGTTTTCTGCCTTTTCTTTATCTCTTGTATGGAAGTGTTGATTGTCTCCTCTTTTTGGTCCCACTTTTGGACCTTCTCGTCTTCTTCTAGGATAGTCCATATATGTGCGGCTCTGTCAGACAACTCTTCTACTTCCCTTTATTTTTTCTCCATCTCAACTATTTGGAGTGCATATTGTTGTTTTCTCTATTTTCAGACTTCGAGAGGAGTCGTAGGATTGAGCCTTTCTTTGAGCTCCTCAATTTCCTGCTTACATTTGTCAATTGTTTGTGAGATCATGTTAATCTTCTCCTCTGCACTCCTCTCAGGTGCTTGCGCGTTGTCTGGGATGCTATCATAAACCATTGTTAATCCCTTTTCTAGTTTATCTATGCATCCTTTATCCTCTTCTTTCTCTGAAGTTAGTTGGTCGCATGTGATTTTTTTCATTTCAATGACTCCTCTTCCCACCTCCAAGTTGGTTGCATCCGTGCAGTCCCTAGATTGCACCTCTTGCATTATGCTGGCCTAGAGTCTGTGTAGTTCCTTGGTGGGTATTTGTGCCATGATGACTTCAAATTGATCCACATCCCCCATGGATTTATGTGCAGTCTCCTGATCCATTATGATCATTTTGCGCATGACTGTAAAAGTCTCCCTGCCTTGGACTACCAATTGTATTGTCTCTTCTTCTTATTTTGAGAAGATCACCAAGGCAGATGTTCACTGATGTTGAGAAGATCGAGGACAAGATCTGAACTTGTGGAAGGCTCTTAAATCGAGTTTGGGACATAGATTTGGAACATGAATGAGTTTATGAGAAGAATAAATCATATTTGGATACAGAGGAATCCAAGGAAGGATATGGACAACGAAAATCTAATATGGGTTCTTATTTTTAGCATGCTAATGAATCACTTTTAGATATTTATTCTTCCTCATATCTTGAAGCTAATAAATCAATTTTTTCTATTCTTGAAACTAAGTATATTGATGATTATCGCAAAGATGGATTCACATGTACAGGTGAACCTTTTCTTAGTTATAAGTAGGGGAATGAATTTGTTAATGATGAATTTTATGAAGTTTTTGCAGAGAGCGATGATCAATTTTCCAAACAACATGTTGCTTCCCCTCAACATCTGACTGTAAATATCGAGGATCAACTCACATTATTGAATTATGATGACTTTCAAAATTATATGTGTTTAAATTTTGGTCAAGAAAAAGAGGACGAGCTACAAGAGCAGTTGAACGTGTTTTCTTTCTCATCAAATGATGCTCTCACTACACCATTTGTTCCTATTCCTCGAATAAACAAAAGTAACTGGTTGCGCTCCAATTTTTACGATGCCTTTTCTTTGAAAGCTACTGAAGACATTAATGTACAAGAAAATAATAAAAAACTGCAAGGTAAATGTTTCTCAAAGATTTTATGAAGATTAGGATGCTTGTGACATCATAACTTAAAGGGAGAAATTGACAATGGAAACAGATTACAACATTTTGTTGTTCCATTTTCGGGTCTAAAAAATGAGGATGTCGACGTTTCTACAAAAGCAATTTTTTCACAAGGGAAGTCTGTTCATTTGGAGCAGAAAGAACATGAGTTTACTATCAATACAGAGGTAACTAGTCATAATTTTTATGATCCGATGGCCGCATACTTAGAGGATTATATTAGTTTTAATCCTCTATCATTGTTTCACTCCAAGTGTTGGGTTAGTTTTCAGAGCAAGTTGTCATTCCATTTTTGAATTTTTAATTTCAAAAGAAGGTTCAAGAAATATAGTTAGTAGATCAATTGCTTGAATGGTTACTACAAAAATATGCTTATAACTGAGTAGAAAGTTTCAACAAATTAGGATTAGGAGAATAAGCTCGTAGTTCAAGCATTTAATTTTTAGTTCGTAGATTGTTTTTCAGTGTGTTGGTTTTCAGTAGCTTGTTTGAATAAGAGACTCCATATCCCAACAAAGGCATTGGGGTTTAGCTGCAATTTCAAATTTCAATAAAGACTCCATAGCCCAACAAGGGATTGGGGTTAGCTTCAGCGTTAGTTTTCAGGGATGCATGGCTGACAGACAAAAATAGGTAATAAAAGGGAGGTGGGGGCAAGTTATTTAATTCAAAGGTATTGATCTACTGTTCTTAGCACCTTTCAAGGAAGTGTTATTCTCGGTTGGAGCCAATGTTGTAACCTAGGTCTGCACCCCTTCCTCTCTTCTCTCATTTCGCTATTCCTTCATTGAATTTTTCCTCTTCTGGTTGATAAAGTCTGTTTCCCATCTGTTCAATAACTTGGTTTTCTTTATTGGCTTGCTTGAATGATTCTTTGTGCCAAGTTTTTCTGTTTTTCTTGAAGGATAAACACATATTGTGATTTGGTTCGAATTACCTGTCATCTTGTTTTCCTTTAATTGAGATTACAACAAGTCAGTCAAGTATGTTGTATGTACAGGGAAAAACAATGAGCAAATGATGCATTCAGAGAAGTCCATTTCAGGCTTAGATTGTAGGATCAGACATATTAAAATTGCAATGGTGGAGATCTAGTATGCTACCCATTTCCACGATTTTAGTGCATTCAAAGCATCGAAGTCACACAAGGATTAACGACTAGAAATAAGTGTCGAAGAGACGAAGTCCCGAAGCGATGAGAGACTACCATGTCAACCGGGCTCATACTACTTTGGGATATTTCCATGGTTTACATCCCAAACTCCCGAAGCTTGAAATGTCGAAGTGACGAGAGATTGCCACATCAACCGGAATTGTACTACTTCAAAAGGTATCCATGCTTTACATCCCGAAGTCCCGAAGTGACATCAGGCTTCCACATCTCTTTGGGCCCTACCGCTCCACGGGTGTTTTTCAACTCAGCATAGGCCGAAATTGTCGAAACTCTCGATAGCCAAGGTGCCAAAGCATGTGGCCCTCATCAATCACGACACATGGCACTTATCTCAGGCCCTTCGATTGCTTCATCCACGCTATTTCTAGGTAACACATGTCCCTTTCTTTTCACGACATGTTGAGGATATGACGTCGGGTCACCACGTCACTATAAGAGTTCGATCATCCTGTAGATGTTCATACTTTGAACTTAGAATATCCCAAACCCCAAAGAGCCGAAGACACATGGCATTCATCTAGTGCTGACACATGGTGCTCATTTGTTGAGACACATGGCATTCATTTCGAGCATATTTGGGTCTGCCATCCATGCTATTTCGAGTGACATGTGTCACCCTTCTTTCCACAACACATCAGTGTTCGGACATCAGGCCGCCACGTCATATTCGGGAGATCAACCTTCGGGGGATTTCCAAGCACAACATTCATAAACTCTCGAAGCCCGAAGTGTCAGAGACACATAACACTCATTCACCTGAGACACATGACAATCATACATCAAGAAACATGGAATTTATTTCAAGCTGCCACGTCACTCTAGGCCCGTACTACTCTGAGAGTTATACAAAATTTTCATTCAAAATCTCCTGAACTCCGAAGTGCTGAAGTGATGAGAGACTGCCATGTCACTTTAGGAAAAAGTCACTTCGGGAGATATTCCTCCTCCGAAGCTCCCAAGCTCTAAGAAATTGGTGCCATCACTAAATTAGATATGGAAGTTCTAATATGGCAGAAATATAGAACTTTAGTAGGGTCGCTAAAGTAGTAGGGTCACCCAAATTGCAGATTGCAAACATGATCGACGACCACACTTCATTGCAGGGACGAGAAATACTCAAGCGTTAACATCCTTGAGTGGTCCCGCAATCGAAACCATGGTATTGCTGGAGAATTACGTGGCAATGATCCAGGTGGATATCGATGGCCACCCACCTTTGCCAACTCCCTCAAAATAGTTTTCTGACAATTTTGGTAATTTACTATTTTTAGGATTTTTTAACTTCCGGGGCCATTTTGAGGGCCTAAATGAAGGTTTTTGAGGATAGATATTCCCAATGATAGGAAAGGGCTCTAATTGAGCCCCCAAAATGAATCTCCTCGATGATACTTTTCCAATAGGCTATTGTGCGCCTAAAACGAAGATCGTATGAAAACGTTATGACTCGGGGAAGTTGATGTACTAACTTACCCAAATGGGGCCCACATGAATTTTGGTGCTTCATATCCTAGGGTTAGGTTTTTGGATGTCTAGTGTTTTTGACATTCCTATTTATTGTAAAAATGCCTTCAGAGCCTCATTGTAATTAGATTCCTGCGAATGAGCACAACCATCACATATTTTCTGAGAGATAAGCCATCACCATTCGAGCAAGCTTATTTTCCGCTGCATTTTAGTGTTTCGGCTTATTTCCTTATTGAATAGAAAATCGGTTTTACTGTATCTCTATTATTTTGTGTTAAGCATATTTTAATAATTTGTATTCATTTCTTTCTGCTCATAAAATCCATATTAGTGGTATCAGAGCAGTCTACTCCTTGTCGTCTCAATGCATGTCCCCAATGAGGCCAGGGTAAAAAGAATTGGGCCTCAAGTTTGTTTCTATTGAGGAAAAAATCTCTCACACGCCTAAGCGACCTATCACGGCAGGAGAAAATAAAGATGACGGGATAGGAGATCCTTTCAATTTTTTTCTTGAGGAAGGCCTTACACAACAGAGGAACGATATTATGGATAGTTTCATGCAAATCCTTTGGACGCTACCAATAGGTGATAGATATTCCTCGAGTGGAGGCATCACCCCCTTCAAGGTACAAATAAACTTCGATATTCCTATATTTGAAGGTCAAATAGACATAGATGTTGTAGACAAGTAGTTAAATATACTAGAAGGGTATTTTTCTGTCCATAACTTTTAGAATATAGAAAAGATTACTTTTTCACTCCTCAAATTCATTTCCCATGTCAAAGATTCGTGGGAAACTTTTCGTGAGCAAAAGGAAACAGAGAATGCTATGAAGGAACAATACTACCATGTTGGAAGTTATGACGACTTGTATACCAAATGGACCACACTGCAACAAGAAAAATATCAAGCAGTGCAAGAGTTCACAAATATCTTCCATACCTTGCACACCAAGTTGGGTATCAAAGCTTCAAAGTGACATCTGGTGCTTAAGTATCACAGTACTTTGCATAGATACATCTAGATCGAAATGGAATTTCTGGACATCTCTTCCTTGGGTGCGGACTACCGATATGTCATCAAAATCGAGCAGAAGTTAAAACAAAAGATGCAACAATTTGGGCCTGGGAACCCCTCACAACAAAAGCCAGGGAGGGGTGGCCGCAACCCATACAACAAAGAACAAAGAAAAAATGGATAGTATTAGGAAAACCAATCCAAGCTGCAAGAAAATAAGGACACCGAAAAGATAAAGAAAGATACTGGGAAGTGGTGCAACTTCCATAAGAACCCTTGGCATAACACTGCTAACTGCCACACAAAGAAGTTGTTGGTGGCCGAAGTGAAAGCCTCTGAATTAGATGCGGGTTTTGACTCTGAGTCAGAACTAGAAAGGAGAAGACGAATCATTGATGCGGAAACCAGTTCCACCGTTGCTACCACCAAACTCCAACCTAGTGAACCAGACAATACAGAAGAAGGCAAGCACCTCTTCCATTCACAGATGTCAGTAAACAACACCCCGCTACACTTTATCATTGATAGAAAAGCTAGAAGAACCTCATCTCAGTAGAGGTCATCAAGTAGCTGGCCCTGTTGACAATGTCGCACCAACAACCCTACACCATTGGATGGCTCTGCCAAGGAAGCGATCTCTGCATCAACCAACAATGTCTACTGTCGTTCAACATCAAGCCCTTCAAAGATGAGGTATTGTGTGATGTTTCTCCTCTCTAAGTTTGTAATGTTATTTTGGGCCAACCTTATTTATGGAAATGTCATGCTATATTTGATTTTAGGCCTCGTAGTGTTATTATTATTTTGAACAGGAAATTGTACAGGATACTAGAGGTAGTCCCTCCTAGTGTTATTTCCTTGATCTCTGGTAAGAAATGTAGGAAGGTCATCTCTCAGACCGAGAAATTTGTCTTATTTGTGATTTGATCTCAGAGTGAGCGAAATATCATAGCCACATCCAGTGCCTCCTTGACCGATTTCTCCACACAACATAAGCAAGTGGATAAGGTCATGGAAGAATACTCAGATATCTTCTCCTCTCCTACCAGTGTACCTCTACACTTCCAGGTCAAGCATCCCATCAATCTGACCCTAAGCGCATCACTACCCAATAGGCCAGTCTATTTCCACTCTCTGTTAGAAAATGAGGAGATCAAGAGGAATATCCAAGAGCTACTCCACAAGGGGCACATACATCCCATCTCATCGCCTTGTGGGAGCACAATCATGATGATGCAAAAAAAAGACAGGACCTGGCATCTCTACATTGATTACCAGGCCCTGAATAAAATCAGAGTTCGAAACTGGTACCCGATTTCTTGAATTGATGACCTCCTTGATCAACCCATAGGGGCCAAATAGTTCAATAAGATTGATATGAAGTATGGCTACCACCAGGTCCCAATAGAACAAACAAATGTATGGAAGACCACCCTCAAGTCAAAAAAAGGTATTTTTGAATGGTTGGATGCCCTTTGGTTTGACAAATGCTCCAACAAATTTTATGAGGATGACGGATGATATCCCACAACCTTTCACCAATAATTTTTTAGTGGTGTATCTGGATGACATCCTCATCTACAACAAGACTTTGGTGGAACACTTGTAACATATTTAGTAGGTTCTTCACACCCTATGACAACAAAAACTATATGCAAACTTGGAAAAATGATACTTCGGCATGGACATGGTGCATTACTTAGGCTACATCGTTGATCGACATGGTGTGCATGTGGATCCAACCATGATCTAGGTCATCCATGACTGGCCATCCCCAAACACACTCACTGAACTTCGGAGCTTCTTGGGCCTCGCCAATTTTTATTGCAAGTTCGTTTTTGGATTCTCTCATATCGCATGGGCCATCAGCCTAGTAACCAGGGGTGGCGGTAAGGAAAAATTTGTGTGGGGCCTATCCCAACAACAAGCCTTCGATGGCTTGAAGAATATTTTTTTCTCATCCTCAATACTTTCATTACCAGACCTGCAACATCCCTTTGAGATCAATGCATATGCTTCAAACTATGTTGTGGGTGCCGTTCTCACTCAACACGACCACGCTGTGGCATATCACAGTGAGACACTATCAGATGTTGTTCGTAAGTACCCTACTTATGAAAAATAAATGTACTCCATTGTGCAAACCTGCCACCAGTGGAGACATTACATTCTTGGGAAGGAGACAATCATCCACACTGATCATAAGCCACTACAGTTCATGCGGACCCAAGGGAAATTGCAGAATGATCGCCACCAGAAGTGGTCCATATACTTACAACAGTTCCACCTCAAAATCAAGTATAAAATAGGGAGTACCAACTGAGTTTTTGATTTCCTCAGTTGACCTCTAGTCATAGCACTCACCACGATGCTAGACTCTTGCTGCCATAAGACCTCCATATGGCCCCACCTCTACGAGACATACCCTGACTTCTCCACTACCTCCCAAATGTTGGGAGCCAACTCAATGGTCACTAATTTCCATATTCAATATGGGTTGTCATGTCGTCTAGGCCATCTCTGTGTTCCATCAAGCGAGCGCGCAAAGTTGATTTAGGAAGATCACTACAATTGGGTGGCATGACACTTTGGCATCTAAATGATAGTGGTGATGCTGCAGAAACATTTCTACTGATCAAAACTTCGATAAGATGTTGGGAAGTATATTAGGTCCCACACCACCTGCACTATTTCCAAACTGACCACTAAGAAATAAGGCCTATACACCCCTCTGCCTACTCTTGAAAAGCCATGGGAATCCATATCAATGGACTACATGTTGAGCCTCCCGTCAACCAAGAGGGGAAATGACTGTGTTTTTGTGGTTGTTGATCGCTTTTCCAAGATGGTGATTCTAGTCGCCTGCAAGAAGAACATCACAACAGAAACCACTGCCAAGAT
>JZKD02S1717656.1:28196-44474 GCA_000966675.3 Picea glauca
ATATATCGTGTTGTTATTATTGGAAGTACTGCTTTAGGGCTTGGTCGTTTACCAGGAGGGCATCAGGTTCCCCTCTCATATTTTGCAAATGATAAGTACCTACCCCAATCTTCTCAACCACCTGAAAAGGCCCAAGCCATAGGCTCTGAAACTTGGAATGCTTCCTTTTTGGTTCATTTACCTTATCGCACTTTAGAACTAAGTCTCCTACTTCAAAATTATTTTTTTTAGCCTTGTGCTTATCGAACCATGTTTTCACTATCTGCTGATGGGCTAAAAATTTAGACTTATCCCTTTCCCTCTCTTCCTCCAGCATGAGCAAAGTGTTGATTCTTTTTTTCATGGTCGAGGATTTATCATCATTAGAATCTTGGGCCAATTGGAGAGATGGAAGATAAAGCCCATTCAGGAGAATGACTTCTTGTCCGTAGACTAGGAAGTACAGGGAATTCCCTATAGCCTCTTTAGGTGTGAACCTGTCAGCCCATAGGGAATTATGGAGTTGGTTATGCCAATTTCTATGGTTATCCGCAACTGTCTTCTTTAGTATCCTCACCAGATTCTTATTGGTTGAATCTACCACACCGTTTTCCTGAGGGTAATAATTTGCAGAGTACTTGATTGTGATTCCTTTGTCCAGAGTGAACTCTGTCAATAGGGTAGAGGAGAAGTAGGATTCATTATCAAAGACTAGAATGGAAGGAATGCCAAACCTTGTAATTAGTTTTTGTTCTATAAATTGGATGACTATTTTCTCATTTACATGGGTCATAGGGATGGCCTCTGCCCACTTTGTTAAATAGTCGGTGGAAGTAAGAATATACTTGTGAAATTTCTAAGAATTGGGCGTAATTTCTCCTATGATATCCATCCCCCACTACTCAAACGGTCTAGAGATGGTTACAGGATGAAGTGGGATTGCTGCCCTTCTCTCCTTTCCAACACTTATTTGATAAGTCTTACAATTCCTGGTGTAAGCATGAGCGTCTTTGAAAAAAGTAGGCCAATAATAGCCGACTCTCAGAACCTTATGAGTAGTGGTGTTCCCTACAAAATGTCCCCCATCGGGGCCATCGTGGAGTTCTTTTAGCACTTTATTGGCGTCTTCGCGTTCGAGAAATCTCAGTAATACCCCGTCATAGTTGATCCGGAAGAGTATCGAATTGATGAGGTGATATTGTGCGGATTTTAATCGGAGGGCTCTCCTTTCTCTGGGGTTGAGGTTTTTGGGACAAGTTCCGTGATGTAATAGATGAGCCAAATCCTTGTACCAGGAGTCCAGTCCTAGCAAAATCTATGCTGCTTCACCACACTACAGTGCTATTTCATTATCCCACCCTGGATATTGGTTTGCTTGATCTTGAGCTTCGACTGTGAGTTTGCACAAACCTTGTCCTTTTACTAACTTGGCGGGTTTTATATATAGATCAAATTTCTGGGCTACTACCATCCAATTCCCTCTTCTTTCTCCCATTTCTTGTTGGGTAAACAAGGATCGGATTGCGGGGTGTGGCACAATCACCTTAGTGTGATTCTTGAGGATGTACGACCTAAAATGATTTACTTCTTTATAGACCACGTAGGCCTGATTGTATATGGCGGGGTAGTTGAGCTCGGCTCCTTGAAGGTTGGTGCTCATGAATGACACCGTGGCTTCATTGTTGTCATCATCCTTTTGAGTCAAAACTGCAGCTAGCAATTGGTCAGAGGCAAAAGTATAAAGTTTAAAGTCTCTATTGAAATCGGGACTTCGCAATACCAGGGTCTGAGATATGGTAGCTTTGATATTGTTGAAAGTGTCTTTTCGTTCATCATCCCACTTAAACTCGTAATCTTTGTGAATCATTTTTTGCAAGGGTTTGATGATTTCGGCAAAGTCGGGGGTGAGTTTCCTTACAAAATTAATTTGCCCGAAAAAAGACTGCATAGCCTTCTTGTTATGGGGTAGCGGGAGTTGAGATATGGATTTAATCCTTTTGGGGTCTATGTGAATTCCCACTTGATATGTAATATGACCTAACAACTTACCTTCTTCAACATCGAAGATAGTTTTCTTAGGATTGAGTGATATACCATATTTTCGACATCTTTCAAAAATATGAGTTAAGTGTTGGATGTGTTCCTCTCTATTCTTCGAATACACCGTTACGTCATCTAAATACACTACCATGCACTTACCTATATTCCCCTGAAACACCACTTCTATTGCCCTTTGAAAGGTTTCTCCTGTGTTAATCAAGCCGAAAGGCATGCGTTTATAAGTGAAGGTTCCCCATTTGGTCTGGAAGGTAGTTTTTAATCCGTATTCCTCTGAAACCAACACTTGCTTGTAATCTGAGAAACCATCTAGAAGGGAGAAATTTTTTGAGCCCGACATGGTCTATAGGAGTTTCTCCATCGACGAGATAGGATAATTGTCCTTTTTTGAAGCTATGTTGAGATTCCGAAAGTCTACGCATAATCAGATTTCTCCTGACTTTTCTCTTACTGGAACAAGGTTCGCTACCCAGGCAGAATGTCTAACTTGGAAAATTATCTTCTCATATAAAATCTTATTTAACTCTTGATACATTAGGGGTTCCAAGGATGGGTGGTACTTTCAGAGCTTCTTTTGAAAAGGTTTGACTTTGGGTTTCAATGGGATGGTGTGTTGAATTATGCGGGTATCATACGTTTTCAAATATTTATAGGACTAGGAGAACACGTCTTGGTATTGTTTGAATAATTTGAGTTAGGCTTTCCTCCCCTCTTTAGATATTGTTTTTCCAAGATTTACATACTTTGTGTTGTCCGAGGTTCCAAGATTTACAATTTCATGGAGGGGGTAGGAGCTATCAGTCTTTGCATTTTTAGGTCCTTTGAATCGTTCCTTTAGATCAAACAAATTCTCTAGATTTGCTATTCCTTTTCGAATTGTGTGAGCCTTTGGTTTATTTGTGTGTTGAACCTCTCGAGGACCGGTTTCCATTAGTTTCTCTTGGAACTCTTCATAATTAATAGCAAGGTATTTGAAGTTGTCTGGATTAGTCAAGAATCTTATGATCTGTTCATCCCCCTCAAAGACTTTCCAATTAGAGATATTATTAGGTACCAATGGCTTATAGAGAAGTTCTACAGTGAATCGAGAGGCTTTGTAATCTTCTAAAGGTGAGAATCTTGAAGCAGCGGTGGCTAAGGATTCAACAAGGATGTTCTTTGCTATGGGGATCATAGTGATATTGAAAGCTTCAAAGTGTTCTATCAGCCTCCACACTTCCTGCTGGTAGTTCTTAAGATGAGGGGAGTTGCAGTGTATAGTGTTTCTCACTTGTCTAATAATGATTTCCAAGTCTCTGAACACCTTTAATTCCTTGACATTAAGATCTATGGCTTTATTTAACCCTTGTACCAGGGGTTCATACTCGACAGTGTTGATGGTGCACTCGAATTCTAGTCTACAAGACAAGAAATGGAGTTTACCCTTTTGATTGATGAGGATGCACCCTGCTCCCGAACCCTCTCGTGACACAGATCCATCAAAATAAAGGGTCCAAATTTGTGAGCGATGATTTCCATTCCAATCAGTGTTCCGCTCTTCGATCTTTTCTTCCAGAAGACCTAGCACTAGGTCTTGAAAAAAGAGAGAATCTTCCATTGGCATCGGGAATTCTTCTTGAAAGATCATCTTGGAGCTTTGGGTAAGCGAAACATCGGACAAGAGAGGAGAAAAATTGCCAAAGTGAGAATCACAAGAATAATTCCCTAGTATGGAAAAATCGGTAGAGGCTGATTCGTTCGGGGTTTCCAGGTTAGTGACCGTATGTTTTAGATATCTTTCCCTATCAATTTTGATCGTGTTCTTGTATCCCTTCAGTGATAGCCAAAGGTTTGCCCAGTCTGTGCTGAAGTATCTGTTTAGTTTTTTGGACCAATCTCGGCTCAATAATAGCCCATATGCCTCAGGGATATCCACCACAATGATGTCAATCACCTGCACGAAATTAGGATGAGTGGCTACCATGATCATCACATCATTGACTTCCCTCATGACTTTGACCTGGCACCTGTCCAATTGTATTACATGCTTATCACTCTTTAGAGTGACAACACCTAATTTGTTACAAACAACCAAGGGAATGACATTAGAAGATGTCGTCGAGTCTACCAGATAGTTGTGGAGATTCCTGTTGAAGACTTCGAACATTAAAAGGAAAGGTGGTACAAAAGACCTCTCTTTCCTGCCTTCTGAGTAGGTGTTTATCGTTGGTTTTCTTGCCAAATTTGTAGGGGGGAGATTCTTTTCCCGACCATCATCAGTGGTCAGGTTTTCTACCGAACTTAGATCTTGCAACATAAGGTATTTCTGCTGAGGGATTCTACATATGTCCATAACTGATACATTGGCTTTCAGTTTCTTCAAATCTTCTACTACATTGTAATCTAATTTAGGAGAATCATGAGTATGGATATTTATAGGCTTTTTACTGGGAGAGAAAGGAATTCTTGGGCGATCAGGAGTTAATTTTCTTTGTGAGGCACAGGTGGCATCAATATGTTTTGGGCCAGGTTGACCCTTACTATGTGTCTGTACCACCAATATCTTTGTGGGTGGTGCCTGAGGTTTAAACAGATCATCCGAAGATGCGATCACGTCGGGATCCCATATCANTTACAAAATTAATTTGCCCGAAAAAAGACTGCATAGCCTTTTTGTTATGGGGTAGTGGGAGTTGAGATATGAATTTAATCCTTTTGGGGTCTATGTGAATTCCCACTTGATATGTAATATGACCTAACAACTTACTTTCTTCAACATCGAAGATAGTTTTCTTAGGATTGAGTGATATACCGTATTTTCGACATCTTTCAAAAATATGAGTTAAGTGTTGGATGTGTTCCTCTCTATTCTTCGAATACACCGTTACGTCATCTAAATACACTACCATGCACTTACCTATATGCCCCTGAAACACCACTTCTATTTCCCTTTGAAAGGTTTCTCCTGCGTTAATCAAGCCGAAAGGCATGCGTTTATAAGTGAAGGTTCCCCATTTGGTCTGGAAGGTAGTTTTTAATCCGTATTCCTCTGAAATCAACACTTGCTTGTAATATGAGAAACCATCTAGAAGGGAGAAATTTTTTGAGCCCGACACGGTCTATAGGAGTTTCTCCATCGGCGAGACAGGATAATTGTCCTTTTTTGAAGCTATGTTGAGATTCCGAAAGTCTACGCATAATCGGATTTCTCCTGACTTTTCTCTTACTGGAACAAGGTTTGCTACCCAGGCAGAATGTCTAACTTGGAAAATTATCTTCTCATATAAAATCTTATTTAACTCTTGATACATTAGGGGTTCCAAGGATGGGTGGTACTTTCAGAGATTCTTTTGAAAAGGTTTGACTTTGGGTTTCAATGGGATGGTGTGTTGAATTATGCGGGTATCATACGTTTTCAAATATTTATAGGACTAGGAGAACACGTCTTGGTATTGTTTGAATAATTTGAGTTAGGCTTTCCTCCCCTCTTTAGATATTGTTTTTCCAAGATTTACATACTTTGTGTTGTCCGGGATTCCAAGATTTACAATTTCATGGAGGGGGTAGGAGCTATCAGTCTTTGCATTTTTAGGTCCTTTGAATCGTTCCTTTAGATCAAACAAATTCTCTAGATTTGCTATCCCTTTTCAAATTATGTGAGCCTTTGGTTTATTTGCGTGTTGAACCTCTCGAGGACCGGTTTCCATTAGTTTCTCTTGGAAATCTTCATCGTCAATAGCAAGGTCTTTGAAGTTGTCTGGATTAGTCAAGAGTCTTATGATCTGTTCATCCCCCTCAAAGAGTTTCCAATTAGAGATATTATTAGGTACCGATGTCTTATAGAGAAGTTCTACAGTGAATCGAGAGGCTTTGTAATCTTCTAAAGGTGAGAGTCTTGAAGCAGTGGTGGCTAAGTATTCAACAAGGATGTTCTTTGCTATGGGGATCGTAGTGATATTGAAAGCTTCAAAGCGTTCTATCAGCCTCCGCACTTTCTGCTGGTAGTTCTTAAGATGAGGGGAGTTGCAGTGTATAGTGTTTCTCACTTGTCTAATAATTATTTCCAAGTCTCTGAACACCTTTAATTCCTTGACATTAATATCTATGGCTTTATTTAACCCTTGTACCAGGGGTTCATACTCGACAGTGTTGATGGTGCACTCGAATTCTAGTCTACAAGACAAGAAATGGAGTTTACCCTTTTGATCGATGAGGATGCAACCTGCTCCCGAACCCTCTCGTGACACAGATCCATCAAAATAAAGGGTCCAAATTTGCGAGTGATGATTTCCATTCCAATCAGTGTTCCGCTCTTCGATATTTTCTTCTAGAAGACCTAGCACTAGGTCTTGACAAAAGAGAGAATCTTCCATTGGCATCGGGAATTATTCTTGAAAGATCATCTTGGAGCTTTGGGTAAGCGAAACATCGGACAAGAGAGGAGAAAAATTGCCAAAGTGAGAATCACAAGAATAATTCCTTGGTATGGGAAAATCGATAGAGGCTGATTCGTTCGGGGTTTCCAGGTCAGTGACCGTATGTTTTAGATATCTTTCCCTATCAATTTTGATCGTGTTCTTGTATCCATTCAGTGATAGCCAAAGGTGTGCCCAGTCTGTGCTGAAGTATCTGTTTAGTTTTTTGGACCAATCTCGGCTCAAAAATAGCCCATATGCCTCAGGGATATCCACCACAATGATGTCAATCACCTGCATAAAATTAGGATGAGTGGCTACCATGATCATCACATCATTGACTTCCCTCATGACTTTGACCTGGCACCTGTCCAATTGTATTACATGCTTATCACTCTTTAGAGTGACAACACCTAATTTGTTACAAACAACCAAGGGAATGACATTAGAAGATGTCGTCGAGTCTACCAGATAGTTGTGGAGATTCCTGTTGAAGACTTCGAACATTAAAAGGAAAGGTGGTACAAAAGACCTCTCTTTCCTGCCTTCTGAGTAGGTGTTTATCGTTGGTTTTCTTGCCAAATTTGTAGGGGGGAGATTCTTTTCCCGACCATCATCAGTGGTCAGGTTTTCTACCGAACTTAGATCTTGCAACATAAGGTATTTCTGCTGAGGGATTCTACATATGTCCATAACTGATACATTGGCTTTCAGTTTCTTCAAATCTTCTACTACATTGTAATCTAATTTAGGAGAATCATGAGTATGGATATTTATAGGCTTTTTACTGGGAGAGAAAGGAATTCTTGGGCGATCAGGAGTTAATTTTCTTTGTGAGGCACAGGTGGCATCAATATGTTTTGGGCCAGGTTGACCCTTACTATGTGTCTGTACCACCAATATCTTTGTGGGTGGTGCCTGAGGTTTAAACAGATCATCCGAAGATGCGATCACGTCGGGATCCCATATCAGCGTGGCCATGTCTTGTGGTGGGTTAGCTTCTTCCTGATTGACAATGTTAAAGGCCGAACTGTTGGATGGTTCGGTCAGAGAGACTTCGCCCAGAAAATGATTGACCATTATATTCATGGCGTGGAACCACTGAGGACATTCCCTTTCTGAGTGATTCTCTTGGTGATATGTACAGAAAGAGTTAGATGCGACATTCCCTAAGTTAATGTTTAGGTTGGCTGGGGGAGGTTCAATTGCTTTGAAAGGATGGTTTCTTTTAAAGAAAGGCTTATAGGGTCTTTGGCCTTGGTTTCCCTCACCCACATTTCTTTTAATATCTATAATCTCATTTGATAGTTTCTTGACCATGTGTTGTAGGTATTCTATATCTTCGTTACCCTTATCGGGAGTCGGTTCAACCGGCTTCCCTGATGGTCTGGTCAAGAGGAGTCCTCTCCTGAGAGGGGGCTCGCTTTCTTTTCTAGCTAGAGATGCCTGGCCTTCTTTACACCTTTTCATTTGGAAATCTATCATCTTGGCCTCTTCAAAATTCTCTGCAAGGGTTTTCTTAGCGGCTCTTTTAATGAACATGGAAATAGAGGCTGGAAGCGCATTGGCATAGACCTCGATTTGCAACTCTTGAGATAGTTTCTGTTGATACTAAGAGGTGGGGTGAATTAGTATCCAGTACAATTTAAAAAACTTTTCCAACTTATACTTAAACCATTCAATTATATCCAATGAGCAATGAACAATAGTATAAGAGTTACACCAATGCACCACAATACACCATGNTAAAGGGAGGGATAAACCTCCAAGAGGAAGATACAATCCTCCAATATCAAGAGATATTTGAACTCTCTATCCTTGCCCCTTCCTTCCACCCAAGTATATATGAGAGATAATAAAAATTTATTCAATTCTGGTCTGTTCAGAAGACCCAATTTGTACAGCATTCCCCGCGCTCAATATTTAACATATGATTCTGAAACTCTCACACAAGAAACTAAAGTCCGTACTCTTTCCAATGGAAGTGGTCCCACTGCAGTTGGAGTCTTTATGAAAAATTTATGACTGTTTTACCCAGAACACCTGTTTTTTGACTAGTTTCAAGACTGATCACAAACCCTATATTCCACAGAGTGCATCTCCATAATTATAGAGAATCAAGAGCTGAAATTTGTACCAGAGGTACCTTGATATGTCTTCTCAATACCATAGCTATTTAACCATCTGAATCATTCTAGAAAAAAATTTATAGCAAAAATGGTAAGATGACCTGAAAATAACATACCTTAGAACACATCACCAAAAGACTTCATCCTCCCTTGAAATCCNGAGAGATAATAAAACTTTATTCAATTCTGGTCTGTTCAGAAGACCCAACTTGTACAGCATTCCCCGCGCTCAATATTTAACATATGATTCTGAAACTCACACACAAGAAACTAAAGTCCATACTCTTTCCAATGGAAGTGGTCCCACTGCATTTGGAGTCTGTATGAAAAAGTTATGACTGTTTTACCCAGACCACCTGTTTTTTGACTAGTTTCAAGACTGATCACAAACCCTATATTCCACAGAGTGTATCTCCATAATTATAGAGAATCAAGAGCTGAAATTTGTACCAGAGGTACCTTGATATGTCTTCTCAATACCATAGCTATTTAGCCATCTGAATCATTCTAGAAAAAAATTTATAGCAAAAATGGTAAGATGACCTAAAAATAACATACCTTAGAACAAATCACCAAAAGACTTCATCCTCCCTTGAAATCCGGCCTTGTTTTACTTCTTCTTCTCTCTGAAATTCGATTTGTATCAAATGAATGTATAATGATGTTTATTTATACCATTTATGTCACTTCCTTTTAACATTAGGGCCGACCTGACACTTTCTTNTCTACATGTTCATTTTCCTTCATGTCCAAATAACTTCATCAATCTTGTGGTCCAAAACCCATGACTAGGGTTGACATCAATGACAACAACCAATCTTCCAACAGTTTCATCATGGCCTAAAATTTGTTTAGGATAGTCATGAATCTTTGATTGAAATCTTTGACCCTTTCCTTTGGGGTCATGGTGGCAGCGAATAATTTGGCCATAAGGGCTCCCATGGTAGTTTCTTCGACAAATTTGTCTAGGAAATCCTCTTGGAACTTAGTCCAACTGGTTATGGATCCTACTGGCAAGTTAAAATACCAAGTGGAAGCCGAGTTATCAAACATGTAGGGGAAAAGTATGCATACCACATCTTCATGTTGAACGTTCATAATCCTAATCACAAGTATGAACTTCTTGATATGATCTTCAGGAAATCCTGAGGTTTTAGGATCATACTTGGGGAGAAACTTTTCTGGGTGCTGAGGGAGATTGTGTACTCGTCCAGGGACGACCACGACATCTCTGAACAAGGTTGGTTTTCTTGAAGTGGAGCTTCCCTCTACTCCTATTGACCGTTGTTCTCTTTCATATCTTTGGAGTCAGAGTCAGGATCTTCCTCTTCTGAAAGATAGTTAGGTTCAGAGATATCGCCAGTTGGTGTCTCGGATATGAGGTCAAGAGGCTCTTGGATTTCAGTGATCGCGAAGTCTATTAAGTCTTCGACGGAGTGTACAAGATCTTCGTCGGTTGTGCTGAATACTAGTCTTCTTTGTTGTTTTCTTCGAGGGAGGATAGGGGTGAAGGGAAATGCACCGATTTTCTCTGGTAATCCTTCTAAACTGATTCACTTCCTCGTGAGGGAGGGCATAAGGTATTTAAGGGTGAAGATATCCTTCCTTGGAGTGGGGTGAGTTATTCACTTCGGGAGTACTCGATAAAGGTGGGTTGTCTGTTGGATGACTAGCCATGCATGTGGGTTGTTATGAATCTATAGGTTGTTCGAAATATCATATAACTTACATATTCANTCTACATGTTCATTTTCCTTCATGTCCAAATAACTTCATCAATCTTGTGGTCCAAAACCCATGACTAGGGTTGACATCAATGACAACAACCAATCTTCCAACAGTTTCATCATGGGCTAAAATTTGTTTAGGATAGTCATGAATCTTTGATTGAAATCTTTGACCCTTTCCTTTGGGGTCATGGTGGCAGCGAATAATTTTGCCATAAGGGCTCCCATGGTAGTTTCTTCGACAAATTTGTCTAGGAAATCCTTTTGGAACTTAGTCCAACTGGTTATGGATCCTACTGGCAAGTTAAAATACCAAGTGGAAGCCGAGTTATCAAACATGTAGGGGAAAAGTCTGCATACCACATCTTCATTTTGAACGTTCATAATCCTAATCGCAAGTATGAACTTCTTGATATGATCTTCAGGAAATCCTGAGGTTTTAGGATCATACTTGGGGAGAAACTTTTCTGGGTGCTGAGGGAGATTGTGTACTCATCCAGGGACGACCACGACATCTCCGACCAAGGTTGGTTTTCTTGAAGTGGATCTTCCCTCTACTCCTATTGACCGTTGTTCTCTTTCATATCTTTGGAGTCAGAGTCAGGCTCTTCCTCTTCTGAAAGATAGTTAGGTTCAGAGATATCGCCAGCTGGTGTCTCGGATATGAGGTCAAGAGGCTCTTGGATTTCGCTGATCGCAAAGTCTATTAAGTCTTCGACGGAGTGTACGAGATCTTCGTCCGTTGTGTTGAATACTAGTCTTCTTTGTTGTTTTCTTCGAGGGAGGATGGGGGTGAAGGGAAATGCATCGATTTTCTCTGGTAATCCTTCTAAACTGATTCACTTCCTCGTGAGGGAGGGAATAAGGTATTTAAGAGTGAAGATATCCTTCCTTGGAGTGGGGTGATTTATTCACTTCGGGAGTACTCGATAAAGGTGGGTTGTCTGTTGGATGACTAGCCATGCATGTGGGTTGTTATGAATCTATAGGTTGTTCGAAATATCATATAACTTACATATTCAACTATTCATTCTCAGGCCCTCCTTCTAGCACCATTTTTGTTGATGGGGCTTAACTCCCCTGATTCAACAATAGGAACCAAACCCGCTACCGAGGCCCAATTAGACTCTATAGCGTCTGGAGTGGAATGGTTCTCCAGATCTTGCAATCTGGGCAAATTATCGATGAGATTTTTTTTTTTTTCTGGTGAATGCTCTTCCTTCGGTTAATAAAAATTTTTCAGTAATTTCTCTTAGGTGGGACAGGTACAAGAGATGCAAGACATTATAAACCAATTTGATGAATATAGGACAAGAGTTTTAACTATTGGGAAGGGGTCAAGCTTGGGATAACCCATTACTTGAACATGCAGACAACGATCCTATGCCAAAGGGATTAGTAATAATACTTTAACTGAAAGAGCATCCAACTATTGTCTGAGAAAAACTACTTAACAAAAAGAAGACACATATATGATCAAGATCATGGTAAGAAAAATAATTCATCTACCGAGGCATTCATCACATAGCTGAGGTAAAACTACTTAGCATAGAGAAAGAAACACAACTCTAATCAATGTCACGGTAAGCAAAATAATTAATCTACCAAGACATTCATCACATAGAAGAACAATGATTTAGTTTCATCATTTAAAGCAAGGAACATTAAAACATTCAACCAGATAACTTGACAATAGAATTAATTGCTCTTACTAATTTACTACAACATTCATGGAACAAGAAAGGAAGTAATTCTTCTCCAACTCCAATCACATACATCTGATGAAAATAACTCGTCTCTGGTCCAGAAGGACTTCTTAATTCATAGCAGTCTCAAAATAATTATAAACAACCAAAATAAAATAGTTCTTACAACAACCATCGACCCCATGACTATCGGTCGATATTCCTATTTATAATATAAAGTCTTAACAGTAATTAACACTAAAATACAATTTGATCTAATCAAGAATCACCATGTGGCGTCATTATCTAACAGTCTTTCAATAGTCCACTCGAATTGTTTCTTGGAAAGGGTGGACTCTTTCATAATCAGACCATCTCATAAAGAGTTCTTCACAGGTGTTGGCCCATGGAAACCTGTGTTGTTCCATCGAAATCGCATAGATTCCTTTGATGTCTGCCGCGTACGCCTGATATTTTACGAGGCTGAAGTTCAACTTTTGAAGTATTACTCTGGCTTTGATTGGATGTCCTACGAACTATTGTACTTTCCTAGACTTTGCATCGATAACCTTTTCACATTCTTAGGCCCATGACGAATCTTGTTCGGCACATAGCTTGATTATTCTGCTTAGGTCGATTAATATCGGGATGCCGAAATCGGGAGCTCGACATACTTCGTCGCTTCGATGATTCTATTAGTTCTTCAGTGGGATCATAGGACAGACTCTAGTCGATGATCGGGAAGGTTCTTGCTATGCATCTTGCTAGTCTCAGTCATTTTCAATACTTATGTGATCCCAAATGCTTCCTTCGAGTGACCTATGGAGATGCCGCTCCTCTTTGGTATAAATGAACACCTCATCATGCTATAGTGTGGATAATCAAGTACGATAGAAATGAATGTATAATTATCACATTAATTACTTAACCTTTGGGAAAAAGGGCGTCGAGGATGAATTATGCGCGTGTGTGCTCCCGAAAGGTCAGATATCATACAGAGAAGGTCATTAAATGCCTTCATAACTCATACCACCAAGCGTTCCAAGTGTGATTTATAAATAACAGAGGTCCGGATGTTCAAAAAGGATCAAAAGGATCGCACTGCACACTTTCCTGCAACCCCAATCGATGATGCTTTCATGTTCTGTATCACATTCATCAATCAGCTGTGACATGCCAAAATATTTCAAACATCATGTCGTGAGGCATGGACATTATTTTGGTGAGCCTAGTGTCACTCTTTGATTTCCCTATAAATCCAGGAGCTTTGTGAGAAATATTTCTTATATGCCAAGTTCATATTCCCTGGGGATTTGGTTTGGTAAGTTCATCTTGGTGATGTCCACTTGAGTAATCCTTTGCCATATGCAGACGCCTTGAGTCTCTTATGCTTTGTGATTATGGGATCTCTTTCAAACATGGGATGAGGTCCACGAGGGAGCCAAAGTGTGAGGTCTCAGCCCCAGTGCACTTGGGAATCCTTCTTGTGGTCTTCAAGAGGTACAACTATCTTCTCAGAGGCAGCGTCAACGTCCAAACATGGGCTTGGGGTGGTCATAGATACGTCTGGAAGAAATAAGTTGGAGATTGTGCCTTCTCCAAGACTGAAACCACAGAGAATAGGAAGGCCTAAGAATAAAACTTGGGAAGGAGAGGGGGATTGTCCCAAGGTCGAACTGAGTGCCTGTGGTGATTTCCTGGTGGATGGATTCTTTGGAGGCATTTTCCCTGCAATCAAAATCACCTTTTAAACACATATACATAGAAACATCGGGTGAGAACATATACAAATGAAATGTAAAGCCATAAGCGAACCCATACCGGTAATGCTTGCTAAGAAAAATATTTAATACTCACTGGACTTCAGATGCTTCCTATGGACTGGTGGCTCCATTCTCCTGTTTTTTTCGAATTCCTTGCTATGTAGAGTGTGATCACACAAAAAGGACTCGAAAGAATATAACTAGGAGATACTACCAGTCATATCAATTAGTTAATACGGGTGATAAATGTAGATTTCAAAATATAATGCTATCAGATTTCTTCCACCGAGACTTAACTAGTTGATGGTGGAGGCGCGGATGGAGATGCATTGTATCAATGAGTTTAACGGTTCCCTTTTGATTGACGCATGAGCTAGTAACTAATGCGCGATCTATGAATTAACTAAAGCTTTGAATGCGGAGTACTTGACACAGCTAGGGGTTAAACATCACGTCACATCTTACCTTCATAAGGATCAGGGATTGACTACTATTTTAGATTGTTTATCAACATTGATATTTTCTTGATAAAACTCCTGATGCCTATGATGTTGGGATTGGTGATTGGTGGTGGAACTCCTCTTTTGTGCGACGCTTATGATTACACTTCTCTGCCGAAGCCAAAAGGACCAGCGTTCGGAAAAATCATTTCGGAGACTATATGAATAAAGGAGATACTCTTATCGGCCGACGCCGAAGAATGTCGACACTTGGCTTCTTTGACTTCCCATACAATTTTCACTACCTTAATATTTCACCGATGTTGAACTTCTCAAATAAGCCGGGAAAAATCTGGGTCGCTGGTTCCTTGATCAGTTGTGGTGTTTCTCAAAATGGTTCTTAATATGCTTAAGAGACACTCGGATATGAAACATATTAGATAATAAGGTTATCAGGCTCAAACCACAGTGAAAACAATCGAAGGTAGAAGACAAGGTGGTACCCAAAAGGAAGTGGTCACAGAGCTTTTAGGGTGTGTTGAGCACTCAACACTGTCATGTTTCACTTTTCTGACCATTGGTCCCTTTTCCGGTGCACTGAACTTTTTAAGTTTGTAGTGCATTTATGTTGTGCTTTTTCCTTATTGCATGGTGTTTTTATTTTTGTCAATCATCTATTGCATGCAAACATTTTTATTTATTTTTCATTGATTCCACTCCATTCAGATTCCTCTACTGGTTCTATGTTACCAACTTCTAACATTCTGTCAATTTCTTCTTTCACTTTTTGCTTATATACTGGATTCAATCTATAAGGTCTCTGTCTGATAGGTCTTGCCTCATGTTTGAGAGGTATCCTCATCTCTCCTGACTCTACTTCTATTCCTTTCATCTCTATAAGGTTATTGGGAACATGTCATTGTATTCGCGTAGTAACTCTATTATTATTTCTATTGTTGTTCATCCCAATAGTCTCCAATACTTGTAATTTTAGTGGTCCCAATGTTCACTTTATTGACTTTGATTGGTGCAAAAAATAATTTTGACTCCAAATATGGACCTTCCACCTCTCTTTATCCTTCAATTTCTATAGTCTGAATATTGTTGAGGTCATCTTGATTTGGTGCCTCTTGTTCAACATGATAGCATGGAAATAGTTCTTTGATTGTCTGTGTGTTTTGTTGTTGATATTATGTCATGAGTTCAACCTCTGGTTCGCCAATAAATATTACACCTTTTATCTGCTTCAATGTTTAATCAATATTGGGGTTCTCATGTTCAAGTGAGAAAGTTACTAGAAAGTTCTATTGTAGTGTTGTCCATTCAGTAGTACCTATGTGCATCTCTTGGTCTACATACCAGTTTTCTGGGATTCCTTGCAATGTGTAGATGAAGTAATGAGGCCATTATTCTCGTGGTGTCATCTTACAATGTGTTCTACACTTATGCATGTGTTCTACTGGTGTTCCTTTCCCATCATACCTCTGCATTTTATTGTTTCCCTGTTTTGTGACGAATCTAATGCACAGTAATCACTTACATTGGTACCAGTCCTGAATTGTTCCTTTTTGCGCACCCCACCATCTTCCAGGTTTAGCCTTGAGTTCAATATCTAGGGCTAAGAGCCTCTGATTCTCTAATACTTCTTCTTCATATTTTTTTAGAAATTCCTCTAGATCGTTTACCCCATGAAAACTGGGAGGTTCCATTATCTCTGTACAAACCCATCTTACTGCATGGTCTATTCTTGTGCACATTCTTGTGGAGACTTCATCTAAACTTTGCCGCCAATTTTCTAGACCTGTATTTGAGTCAGAAGCACATTATGTGATGCTTCTCTAGATGAGTACCCCATGTGTAGTTGGATTAACATAATATTCTTCATGCGCGGTGGTTCTATACAGCTGGTTGATTTCCTCTAGATCTAAATAGGTGGGTTCTACAAACCTTTATCCTTCTAAAGTATCTAATAGTGTAATGAATCTGTTTTCACCTAATTCAAATGTAATTTTCCTTGTATTCAAGTTGATTATGGCCTGGTTTTCAAATTCCCAATCTAGTCCAAGCAATGTTGGATATTGTGTTGTGCCATCTACAATCTTT
>JZKD02S1717656.1:113359-123926 GCA_000966675.3 Picea glauca
GTTGTTATATTACAGTTGCATAGTGTTGTAATTCAGCTGCACATTGTTGTATGAAGGTGGTATGTGACATCCCCCAAAATAAAATATTTTGGAAATTTAATTTTCTGGGAAATTATTTCATTTTTCGTAAATTCAAATTTGGAAAATTTTTGCCCTTTATAGCAATTCCAAATTTCGAATTTGTTAATTGTAATAAATTATTATGACTGTTGGGCAAAACTTTGATTTGACCCAACTAACTATTTGACAATTACACTTGTTTAAAAACATGATATTTTATATTGATTGCAGGAAGACAAATGGAACAACCATGTTAAAAGTAGCTGACCATGACTCCATGAGTGGGGAACATGTTGGAAATACCCCTGGGATGATTTTTACAAGTGACAAATTAATGATTTGGCCATTGGCATCCCCTGAAAACCAGGGATTTAGGAAGCTGCGAAAATTCCAAGGAAGGGAAAAGACCTAGGCAAGTTACAAATAAGCATATGTGAGGAGGCAGGACGCTACTAAGTATGCTGGGAAAGACTCTATTTTTTTTTTCTTTTTCACTTGCTGTTATGAACACTAGAAGGATGTGAGGCAAGGAGAAAAAGGGACTGAATTGAAGGACAATGCTGTAGAGGGATTTCCAAGTACGCCCTTATGGACTCATGGTTAGGCTAGGGGGTGAATCAGGCAAGTAATCGTGGTTTCTCGGTTCTACGGTTGGGAGGAATGTGGTTGTTCCATTTATTTTCTCTGCATGTTTAGTTCAGATATGTTGCTCTAAACTCTATCTGTTTGAATGATTTTATATTGGATATATTGTACATGTTGTAGCTATACAGAAAAGAGTTCTAGTATCTGTTTTTTTTAATGATCGTATAACTGTTGTAAGTCTTTTCCTATACCTAAATATTCAGTATTCTACCTCTATTGGATGAATTGGTTATTGTTATAGTGGGATCCTTAATGTTGGTATGCATGCAATAACCTAGATAAGGGTTATTCAAAAATCAGTGAATAGACTGTAGGATTTAATTGTAGATTTATTTTCGAAAATCAATTTTTAAATAGAATCGAATATGTATCAATGAATGAACAGAGCCATTATATGCATATGTATGTTTCAAACTTTAAATAGAATCGAATATGTATCAATAAACAAACAAAGCTATTATATGCATATGTATTTTTCAAACTTTAAACATAATCGAATACGTATCAATGAATGAATAGAACTAATATATGCATATATTCCATTCTGTAATTTAGTTCAAAAAGGAAAACAGAATTCATTTATATAATCTAGAACAATGAAGCATAGGGGAGTGAAAAAAATCTATGGAATAAGATACATACATACATACATACATACATACATACATACATATATATGTATAGACGTATGAAATAATTATGAAAGATTCAAGACTCCATTACAATAAAAATTATAGTAAATATATACATGGATAGATATATGGATATATATAGATTAGCAAGGTATTAACACTGAATCGAAAATAATCAGGTCTAGTCAACTATGTTTAGTTGTGTTTAAAATAAATGGTAAACAATTCTAACCCTACCAAGCGTTATTTGGATATCTTTTCACGAACTGTAACAGTAGAGGAATATATTCCAATCTAGAAATTATGATAACTTAATAGTAACAAGTTCATAAGGGAAAAGGTAGTCCATGGGACAGTCAAACTTTTATGTGGAATCGTGAGTCGGGATTAAGGAGGGAATCTTTTCCAAAACTCCGGAAAGGAAAAACATAGAGTCATGTTGTGCAGTAGTAATCCCAAAGGAAAAATAAGACAAATCATATGAGGAGACTTATGATCTAAATTTAATTATGGTATGAAGTTTCGGTGTAATAGAATACCTTTATAAGTTAAATCCCCCAAAAAACAAAATCCTTCAGGTTCCTTTTTCACCATACTGAACGGAAATATGGACTGTGTAAACATCTGTAGATGAATACATTCAAATAAATTGTAACGATAAATTGATTTACAAGTTGGAATGAGACTAGATAAGGAAATGACTGGGATAAAAATACCCAACACAATACTTTATTCGATTGAAAACAAAGTCTTGTTTAATGGCAGTTACACACAGAAGTCGGATCAAGAAACAACTGGAGGACCTCCTCATCCCAACCATTGAAGGCATAGATTAAAACTATATCAAACATCTCGAAAAATCCAGGAAGAGACCGTGCCTAGGCACTGTGGGAATTTTGGAAGGCCTACAAGGAACTCAAATACTTTTTGCGCCAGAAGTGGGTACCGAACGTCCAAGATCCATAAGTGGATGAGAATCCTGAAGAAGTAACATTTAAATTATCAATAAACATAGATAAAAAAAATAATAAAATACTAACAGAAATTGCTAACAGTCAGTAAGGAAATAATATGTAAACTTACTTAACTTCTGATCGATAGGCTGGCATAACTCTCTATTTTACTTGTCACTTTTCCCAACTGGATAGACGCCTGGCTGAGGGTGGATAGCATGTTAATTTACTGATGGGTACCCTCATATCAAAACAAGGCCCATCATTAGTGTATTATATAAGCCCTAAAACGAAGAAATCTTACAAGGAGGAGGTGCATACACATCAAGTAATGATTCTATAATAGGGAAAGGACATAAATAGTCAGTAACAGTAATCTTATGCATTTCAAACATTACATCGATTTATTCCAACTATTTAACCAAATCAGACAGAGCACATTGAGTGTATTATCTACTGTAAATAATATTTGAAGCATTGCGAAAGTATAACATGAATGAAGCTATATAAATCCCTACAGAGGCCTTAAGCCTCGACAACCATCAAAGAACCCGACATGGGACATAATCGGGGAGATTAAGAAATTATTCGCCCAAAACCTAAACAAGAAAATGAACGGATACACCCTTTCTAAAACGCGGAAATAAAGATGTATATATAGAAAATAAACTAGAGTTTATAAACCCTTTCTTCCGAAACTGAATAAATAACAACTGAGTATACCCCTTCAAAGCCAACAAACGAATAAAAGAAAACATAGACCATTTCAAAGGAAAATTCTCCTTCATAGTTTAGGGTAACTTAGGAAAACAATACAGAAGAAGTCGGGTGCATTATCTCTTTAAAACAACTTGCAAGTAATGTGTTTGGAGACAAATACTTACCAGGGGAAAGGGCCACGCCAACTGTTACAACTTGGAGCGGCTACCATGGCAATACTCTGTGCCTCCCAGGTTGATTCATAGGGCCGCCTCATAGAACTCAACAATGACATTTGTGAAACCACTTCAACCCTAATCGATATCCTTGTGAGACTTTGTTTTTCATGTAATCCATTATATCATGGGGTAAAAGAATTTGAAAACAAGAGGGAACTGTTATGGTAGGTAGAACTTAGGAACTTTCCCCTTTAAGAATCCTTTTTATGAACAAAATTTTGAACCAATCCTATAATAAGTGTATACATTCTGTTATTAAAAGGAAATAGCGAATACACCAGTTTTTTTTTGTTGTTGTGTGATAATTGAGGTTCAGTACATATGGTATCAGAGAGAAAGTTACAACACTGGGACTGAACATGACCACTGTAGTGCTTAGTATATATTTAGTTTTAGATAAAAACTAATAAATTGTGTGGTTACAAACAAAAAACTTTCTCTGTTTTGGTGAATAAGTATGGCAGCTCAAGACAATGCAGAAAACAAGATGGAAGAAAATCCACAGCAAAGACCTTCTAGAGATACAAGGTAGAATAGTGACAGAATCTCACCCACAGAAGTGTTGGAAATAATGAGGAACTTGATTGTTGAGCTACAGATCTTTAAAACCGAGAATGAAAAATTGAAGAAGGCACAACAAGAATAGCGGGAGATAAACAAAGTCCTGCTGTGCAATATAGTGACCAAGTAAATCCCAAAAGACAATAATAATGATGAAGAAGTCAGCAAGAGAGATTCCAAGAACTCAAGGCCAGAAATAGAGAAAGGAGACAGTTCATCTGAAGGAACACATCTAGCTGAGGATGGAACTAAAATTGACAGAAAAAGAGAACAAGTAGACCATCTTGAAGGAGAATTTAAAAATATTAAAACCTATATCTTTTATGGGGAATCCAGGACAAGAGAAGAAGTAGAGGCATGGCTATTGGACATCAAAAAGTATTTCCAAATCTACAACTATTCCAACAACATGAAGGTCAAGATGGCCATCTACAATTTGAAAGGGAAGGCCAGTATTTGGTGGCAAGATCTAAAATTGGCCAAGGTCCTAAAGGAGAAACAGTTGGAATGGTTTGACTTTAAGAAGTATTTCAAGAAACAATACCTTTCTGAAATTTATTATGAAAGGAAGACGAAGGAATTTTACGAGTTACGACTCAGACAGATGATGATGGAGGACCTTATAAGTAAATTTTTGGATTTGCTAAGATTCGTACCATACATCCAGGAGGATAAAGTAAAAATTCAGCGATTTCTAAGCTGTCTACCATAGTCCTACAAGGAAAGAATTGAGTTTGACAACCCCAAATCCTTAAGTGAAGTATTCAGAAAAGAACGAATTTGCTACGACCAGTATAAACAACAGGGAGAGTTTCCCAAAGCCTGGAAGGATAAGAAACAAGATCGAATGAACCAATGGAATAAGGGGTACCAACCAACTCCTTATCGGAATACAACGAAGAGTTTTCCAGGAAAGGATTTTCACTCCAATCCTCCAAATACTCAAGGCAAAAAAAAACTAGTAAACTTGGGAGCAAAGAGGTTTGGGGACAACTCCTGTGAGCCATTAAAGCGTGGGGAATGTGGAGAGACTCATCTCAGGAGGAATTGCCCACGTTTGAGTTCAACAAACATAACTACTGTTCATAACCTGGAAGAAGCCTCGACAATGGGAGATGTGGGCAAGAGCCTACATCGGATAAATGCAGCCATCGATGGACGACAAGCTGACCACTAGTCCTCAGTGGTAGAAGGCAAAGGTAAAATCCATGACACTTGAATTTCTGTTTTAATTGACCCCGGAGCAACATTAAGTTATATTACTCCGAATGTAGTAGAGTCAAATAAAATTAAGAGACTGAAGCATGCAAAATCATGGCCTGTGCAACTAGAGACAGGTACAAAAAGGAAAGTAATTGACTATATTTCAGATTTTGAGTTCAGCCTAGATGGTCAAACTATAAGGACTGATCTAAACATCCTACCACTAGGATCTTACGATATGATTATTGGGATGGAATGGTTGGAACGACACAAAGCAATATTAAATTGTTATACAAAGACACTTAGCTGTAAAGATGATTCCAACACCACTAGGATAGCCCAAGGTATACCAAAAATGGTATCAGTCAGACAAATTTCAATGATGCAACTAAAGAAATGTGTGAGAAAAGGATGTCAAGTTTATTCCATCCAAGTGACGAGTCTAGCAAAAAAGAAGGATAAGCCAAAGTTGGAAGACTTTACCATCCTGCATGATTTCAGAGACATGTTTGTGGATGAGATACCAGAATTACCCCCTAGAAGGGAAATAGACTTATCCATAGATATGATATCCGGTTCTTCCCCTATCTCAAAACTTACCAGATGAGTCTACCAGAACTGACAGAATTAAAAATACAATTACAGGAATTGTTGGACAAAGAGTATATTAGACCAAGTGTCTCACCTCGGGGAGCACCAGTCCTCTTTGTGAAAAAGAAGGATGGTACTCTAAGATTATGTATCGATTATAGACAATTGAAAAAAATGACTATTAAGAATAAATACCCCTTACCAAGGATAAATGATCTATTCGATCAAGTAGGGGGGGGTCAAGATCTTTTCAAAATTGGATTTACGATCCGGTTATCATCAAGTTTGGATAAAAGACAAGGACATAAACAAAACAACATTTCAGACAAGATATGGACACTACGAGTTTGAAGTCATACCTTTTGGACTCACTAACTCCCCAGCCACATTTATGTGCCTAATGAACAATATTTTCAGTGAGTACTTGGACAAGTTCGTGGTAGTATTCATCGATGATATCCTGGTCTATTCAAANGGAGCGGCTACCATGGCAATACTCTGTGCCTCCCAGGTTGATTCATAGGGCCGCCTCATAGAACTCAACAATGACATTTGTGAAACCACTTCAACCCTAATCGATATCCTTGTGAGACTTTGTTTTTCATGTAATCCATTATATCATGGGGTAAAAGAATTTGAAAACAAGAGGGAACTGTTATGGTAGGTAGAACTTAGGAACTTTCCCCTTTAAGAATCCTTTTTATGAACAAAATTTTGAACCAATCCTATAATAAGTGTATACATTCTGTTATTAAAAGGAAATAGCGAATACACCAGTTTTTTTTTGTTGTTGTGTGATAATTGAGGTTCAGTACATATGGTATCAGAGAGAAAGTTACAACACTGGGACTGAACATGACCACTGTAGTGCTTAGTATATATTTAGTTTTAGATAAAAACTAATAAATTGTGTGGTTACAAACAAAAAACTTTCTCTGTTTTGGTGAATAAGTATGGCAGCTCAAGACAATGCAGAAAACAAGATGGAAGAAAATCCATAGCAAAGACCTTCTAGAGATACAAGGTAGAATAGTGACAGAATCTCACCCATAGAAGTGTTGGAAATAATGAGGAACTTGATTGTTGAGCTACAGATCTTTAAAACCGAGAATGAAAAATTGAAGAAGGCACAACAAGAATAACAGGAGATAAATGAAGTCCTGCTGTGCAATATAGTGACCAAGTAAATCCCAAAAGACAATAATAATGATGAAGAAGTCAGGAAGAGAGCTTCCAAGAACTCAAGGCCAGAAATAGAGAAAGGAGACAGTTCATCTGAAGGAACACATCTAGCTGAGGATGGAACTAAAACTGACAGAAAAAGAGAACAAGTAGACCAGCTTGAAGGAGAATTTAAAAATATTAAAACCTATATCTTTGATGGGGAATCCAGGACAAGAGAAGAAGTAGAGGCATGGCTATTGGACATCAAAAAGTATTTCCAAATCTACAACTATTCCAGCAACATGAAGGTCAAGATGGCCATCTACAATTTGAAAGGGAAGGCCAGTATTTGGTGGCAAGATCTAAAATTGGCCAAGGGCCTAAAGGAGAAACAGTTGGAATGGTATGACTTTAAGAAGTATTTCAAGAAACAATACCTTTCTGAAAGTTATTATGAAAGGAAGACGAAGGAATTTTACGAGTTACGACTCGGACAGATGATGGAGGACCTTATAAGTAAATTTCTGGATTTGATAAGATTCGTACCATACATCCAGGAGGATAAAGTAAAAATTCAGCGATTTCTAAGCTGTCTACCATAGTCCTACAAGGAAAGAATTGAGTTTGACAACCCCAAATCCATAAGTGAAGTATTCAGAAAAGCACGAATTTGTTACGACCAGTATAAACAACAGGGAGAGTTTCCCAAAGCCTGGAAGGATAAGAAACAAGATCGAATGAACCAATGGAATAAGGGGTACCAACCAGCTCCTTATCTGAATACAACGAAGAGTTTTCTAGGAAAGGATTTTCACTCCAATCCTCCAAATACTCAAGGCAAAAAAAAACTAGTAAACTTGGGAGCAAAGAGGTTTGGGGACAGCTCCCGTGAGCCATTAAAGTGTTGGGAATGTGGAGAGCCTCATCTCAGGAGGAATTTCCCACGTTTGAGTTCAACAAACATAATTACTGTTCATAACCTGGAAGAAGCCTCAACAATGGGAGATGTGGGCAAGAGCCTACATCGGATAAATGCAGCCATCGATGGACGACAAGCTGACCACTCGTCCTTAGTGGTAGAAGGCAAAGGTAAAATCCATGACACTTGAATTTCTGTTTTAATTGACCCCAGAGCAACATTAAGTTATATTACTTCGAATGTAGTAGAGTCAAATAAACTTAAGAGACTGAAGCATGCAAAATCATGGCCTGTGCAACTAGCGACAGGTACAAAAAGGAAAGTAATTGACTATATTTCAGATTTTGAGTTCAGCCTAGATGGTCAAACTATAAGGACTGATCTGAACATCCTACCACTAGGATCTTACGATATGATTATTGGGATGGACTGGTTGGAACGACACAAAGCAATATTAAATTGTTATACAAAGACACTTAGCTGTAAAGATGATTCCAACACCACCAGGATAGCCCAAGGTATACCAAAAATGGTATCAGTTAGACAAATTTCAGTGATGCAACTAAAGAAATGTGTGAGAAAAGGATGTCAAGTTTATGCCATCCAAGTGACGAGTCTAGCAGAAAAGAAGGATAAGCCAAAGTTGGAAGACTTTTCCGTCCTGCATGATTTCAGAGACATGTTTGTGGATGAGATACCAGAATTACCCCCTAGAAGGGAAATAGACTTATCCATAGATATGATATCCGGTTCTTCCCCTATCTCAAACCTTACCAGATGAGTCTACCAGAACTGACAGAATTAAAAATACAATTACAGGAATTGTTGGACAAAGAGTATATTAGACCAAGTGTCTCACCTCGGGGAGCACCAGTCCTCTTTGTGAAAAAGAAGGATGGTACTCTAAGATTATGTATCGATTATAGACAATTGAAMAAAATGACTATTAAGAATAAATACCCCTTACCAAGGATAAATGATCTRTTCGATCAAGTAGGGGGGGGTCAAGATCTTTTCAAAATTGGATTTACGATCCGGTTATCATCAAGTTYRGATAARAGACAAGGACATAAACAAAACARCATTTCAGACAAGATATGGACACTACGAGTTTGAAGTCATAYCTTTTGGACTCACTAACTCCCCAGCCACATTTATGTGCCTAATGAACAATATTTTCAGTGAGTACTTGGACAAGTTCGTGGTAGTATTCATCGATGATATCCTGGTCTATTCAAAGACGGAGGAGGAACATGAGGAACACTTAAGAATAGTTCTACAAATGTTAAGGAAGCACAAACAGTATGCCAATTTCGACAAGTGTGACTTCTATCAAAAAGAAATACAATATCTTGGACATGTAATTTCAGCAGAGGGCATTTCTGTAGACCCGAAAAAGATGAAAGCCATTATGGAATGGCCAGTACCTAAAGATGTAGCGGATATATGGTCGTTCATGGGAATCATCGGATACTACCGCAGGTTTATAGAAGGGTTTTCCAAGATAGCCTACCCTTTCACATCATTACAAAAGAAAGGAACCAGGTTTAACTGGTTAGAGAAATGTCAAGACAACTTCAACAAACTAAAGGAATTATTGACAACAACACCCATATTGAAAGTAGCAGACCCAGATAAAGACTTCACCATATGTGTCGATGCAAGTAAAGAAGGGCTAGGTGGTGTCATAACTCAGGAAGGACACATTATTTGTTATGAGTCCCAAAAATTAAAAGAACACGAGTGAAATTACACCACTCATGACTTAGAATTGGCAGTAGTAATACACACCTTAAAGATGTGGCGACATTACATAATGGGCAGAAGATTCCTATTATTAACAGACAATAGCAGGGTGAAATATCTGTTTAACCAACCAGATCTTAACGCAAGGCAAGCAAGGTGGTTATCCTTCTTAAGCGAATTTGACTTCGAGGTTAGACATATCAAGGGCAAGGAAAACAAAGTAGTAGATGCTTTAAGTAGAAGAATCCATGGATTATTTGAGATGAATATTAGTAGGGCAGAAAGTGACCTGGAAGAAAGAATAAGGATGACAAGTATTGATGACGAAAACTATACTAAAATAATGGAAGAATTACCAAACAATACCTCGAACTCAGATAAATCAGATCTAAGTATCAACGAGAAGGGACTGTTATGATTTAAAAATAGACATTACATACCAGATTCAGCAAGGTTAAAATTAACAATCTTGGACGAAGTGCATAAGAAGCCGTATTCTGGCCACCCAGGTTACAAAAAAATGATAACAACACTTAGGAAACTATTTTATTGGCCCAATATGAAGGGAAAAACAGTGGAATACTTGGCGAGGTGCCAAGATTGTCAGTAGGTTAAGGCCGAGCACCAGTATCCAGCCGACCTCTTATAGCCATTACCAAAACCAGAATGGAAATGGGAGACTATATCACTCGACTTTATAATAGTTTTGTGATGCAGGTGAGGGTATTCTCCTACACCTCCAACTCACCCTCTCTCAGGATCGATCAATTTCTCCCTTCTGCTGAGCCGAAGCAGCTCCTTAGATCCCCTGCTGGAATCCTCTGCTAAAATCTTGATCCATAGGTCCTTCATTCACCGACACGGTCGTCTGTACCTAACCGTGGTTGTCCCCGACTCAGTTTCATGGTTTAGGGTTTTGTGCTTCCTGTTGTCAAAAGTTCTTGTACTCTCGAATCCTCGATCACCGATGAGCTCTCTGCACAGCTTTAGCCCTCTGGGCTAAGCTCTTGGTCCACGTGACCTCTAACTCACAAGACTGCAGCCTTGTTTCCCCATCGGGGTTTTGGACTTTTCGATACCAAAATGCACTTGCTCTTTGGATCCGCGATCCTCTGATTCCCGATGTGCTCCTTTTCTGAGCTTTAGCTCCTTTCG
>JZKD02S1717667.1:88684-103833 GCA_000966675.3 Picea glauca
TGTGTGTGAAGTAACTCCAACACCCCCCCTAAACATCACTATGGTGAAAATAAAGAATGGGTCCCGACAATGAGGCCATGTTAGGTACCCAAATACAAAATATACACTGAAATAACGTGAGGAAAGAGGGAAAACCTCATGGGAAACCCCCCCCCTCAAGGTACAATGTATGTAAAAAGAATAACTATAGTTTCTAGGAAACTGTGTCCTTCACTCCAAGATGACTTCACAGAGAATGGAACTTTTGCTCAGTGAAGGTCTTGGTGAAGATGTCTGTCGTTTGTTCTGCTGAAGGACATAACTGTAGGTCGATGATCCCCTCATTTACTAAGTCCCGGATGTAGTGCATGTGGATATCGATATGCTTCGTCCGCTGCCTCTGAACTAGATCTCTGCAGAACTTTAGAGTGCTCTGGTTGTCACACCAAATGACGATCGACCAATGAAACTGAATTCCAAACTCAGTGAGAAAATGTTGTAGCCACATAGACTGAATGGTTATGTTAACTACCCCTATGTACTCTGCCTCAACTAAAGATAAAGAAATGGCGGCTTGCTTCTTGCTCGACCAACAGATAGGCCTAGAACCAAGACTTAGTGAGTAACCAGATGTGGACTTGCGATCACTGCTATCGCCATCCCAGTCAGAATCGGTAAACCTGATGAGATCTAATGCAGAGTCTGTTGCATAATGAATCCCAAAGGTGATGGTTCCCTGTATGTATCAAAGGATACACTTTGCAACCTTCCAATGTAGCTCATGCGACTCCTGCATGAACATGGAAATTTCACCAACTTCATAGGAGAGGTCTAGTCTGGAGTGTGTGAGATACAACAAGCTCCCCACTAGTTGTCTGTATAGTGTGTTGTCAACCAGTGGAGTCTCCCTACCATCCTCAAGTTTGACTCCTGATAGGAAAGGAGTCAGAGTAGACTTGCAATCTGTCATGTGAAATCTCTCAAGGAGATCTCGTGCATACTTGGCCTGAGACAGTTTGATGTTTGATGCATCCTGACTGATCTCAAGTCCAAGGAAGAAGTGTAGCAGACCCATGTTCGCGATCAAAAACATGTCATGTAGAATCCTCTTGACTGCAACAATCATTGAAGATGAGCAACCAGTGATCAACAAATCATCAACATACATAATTAAGATTAGAAGTGAATCAGTCGTCCTGAGCATGTAGACATTCGGGTCTAATTTACAACATAAAAAGTTTTGTGACAACAAGTAGGAGTCCATCTTGGCATACCATGCCCTCGGAGCCTGCTTGAGGCCATAAAGGGACTTCTTCAGTCCATAGACCAAAGATGAGTTCTGCATAAATCCTTGGGGCTTCTCCATATAGATCTCTTGAGAGATATGACCATGAAGAAATGCATTCTTCACATCCATCTGATGGACTTCCCATACCTTGGTTAACACAATGGCAAGTGCCAATTGTATGGAATCCATCTTCTCTACTGGAGCGAAGGTCTCATCATAGTCAATGCCATGCACCTGCTGAAAGCCTTTGGCAAAAATCCTAGTTTTGTATCTGCTAATCTGTCCATATGCTGCACTCTTGGTCCTGTAGACCCATATGCATCTGACAAGTTTCCTCCCAGAAGGAAGGGGAACCAGATCCCAAGTCTGGTTCTCGAGGAGGGAGTTGTACTCCTCCTGCATGGCGGATTCCCAAAATGGATTTCCAGCAACCTCGCCATAAGACTGTGGATCTGAAGAATGAACCAAGAAAAGATTCCTAGAGGGAAATGGTTCAGTGGCAGTGAGTGAAACAAGAGGCTCCTCAAAATCAGATCGATTCCTCCTAGTATTGGCTGGATAACCAATGAGATCCCCTGCGTCCTGAAGAGTAGTCTGTGACCACTTGGGCCTCTGATATGGCTCTGCAACTGCATCTGGATGCTCTGACTCTGCATATGAATGTATTGACTCTGTATCTGAATCATCTAAGTCCTTTGTGTTAGAACTCTCATCTGAAGAATATTCGGCATGTGCATGCTCATCATCTCAAACAGGTGGAAGAATGAAGGTGTATGCATGCGGTTGCTTAGGTACATGAGAGACACTTTCTTCGAATTGGACACTACGCTCAATGATGAGTCGGTCCAAGGAAAGATCAATAAGCCTATATCCCTTCACACCGCTGGGGTATCCAACAAAAATACACTTAGTTCTCTATGGATCAAGTGCCTTCCTCTCTTCAGAGGGAATCTGGGCCCATGCACGTGAACCGAAAATGCGAAAGTGGGTCACTTCCGGTTTGAGGCCGCTCCAAGCTTCGTAGGGGATATTATCCTTGACAGATCTATGGGAAAATCTGTTTTGGATGTATGTTTCAAAATTAAGTGCTTCGACCCATAGTCTCTGTGGTAGTGACTTTGCATGCAACATGCAAGATTCCATCCCTTTAGAGATCTGTTTTTCCACTCAACAACTCCATTTTGCTGCGGAGTGTAGGGAACTGTATGATACAATTGAATCCCTATGTCATGGAAAAGATCATGGATCTCATGATTGACATATTCTCCCTCGTTATCAATTCGGAGGACTTTGATCTTCTTTCCAAACTGTGTCTCAACCAGGGCTTTGAAATCTTTGAGGTGTTGAAATACCTCGTATTTTTTCCTGAGAAAGTAGATCCATATAAAACATGAGAAATCATCAACAAAAATGAGAACACACCTCTCTTTGTTGATGGATGGATGCGGAAAAGGACCCATAAGGTCACTGTGGATTAGATCTAAAGGTGCAGAATCTCTTTGATACTTTCCTTTGTCGAATTTCTCTTGAGGGTGTTTTCCGAGAACACATCCCTCACATACTCCCTTGGAGAAATGGATGTCTGGTAGAACATCAACCAATATTTTCTTGCTAAGATATTGCATGTATCTGAAATTCAAATGTCCAAACCTTTCATTCCATATCCTACTATTTTCATCAGCATGAGTATGCAGTAAAGGAGAATCAGGTTCAATGAATTCAGAAAAAGTATACAATCTAGACTGATGATTTACCTCATTGGTAGAAACCCTGGAGTTGGTTTGCATGTCATAGATGTCCACGATATTTGGTGTGAATATGAATTTCTTTCCAGTGTCGTAATTCGTCATCTGATACATGGAGAGAAGGTTGATGGAAAGTTTGGGAACATGCAACACATTCTCGAAGCTTTTGTTGGTGAGTTCAATCCTTCCTTTGCTGGTGACTTCGACTGAAGAGTTGTCCCCCATCAGAATAGGAGGAAATTTGCATGCATCCAATGAATAATAGACTGCTTTTGAGGCAGCCATTTGATGTGATGCTCCTGAATCTACGATCCAAGCATCGAGAGAGGAGTTGATGGCAATCAAGGCATGGCTAGAATTGCCTTTCTTGGGGTTCTGATCTTTTGCCTTCTTCTTCTTGGCACCCTCGGGGATGTGATCTCCAAGGTTGTTTTTCTGAAGTATTTGAGTCATTAGATCTATTTGTTTTTTCATGCATGCGGATTCTGGATGGATTCCTTTGTGTTAGTACGTGCATTTCTCCCCTTTTCTTCCCTTTTCCCCTTTGGATCCGGAGGCATCGATGAAGTGTTTTGTGCACCCTTCCTTCTTTGGATGTGAATGTGCTTTTCTTTTGTCCTTATCTTTAGATTTCTGATACTTGTGGCTGCCATCTTGCACAGTGAGTGCATGCGCCTTCGGGCCTTTGATTTTGCCCATGTTGATGAGTTTGGTTTGTTCTTGTGTCAGGGATTCGATAAAGTCCTGAAGAGAAGGAATCTTCCAGGTGGCTCCAGAGGTGAATCTGATAGAATGGAATGTGGATACGAATACAGAGAATTCAGGACCAAGTTTGGAGAGAATGGCGAGAACCATTTGTTTCTCCTCCTTAGATTTATCAACCCCGCAAGCTTTGAGTTGCAACAGTAAATCCTTCAATTTTGTAAAGAAATCTTGGATATTGTCGAAGCTCTTTGGATCTAATGTGAGCAATTCCACCTCCAGCATGTGTCCCCTCATCTCATCCTATTTTCCAAAGAGCCCTTCCAAGGTGGTCCAAGATTCATCGGGAGTCTTACAGGAAGATATGTGAAAAAGGAGATCGGGAGAAATAAGACTGCAAATTGTTCTGAGTGCTTCATCCATGCGATTTAAATACTTGGATTTTTCTATGGCTGATGTCGGTTATGTATATTTATTCAAGGTTAACCTGTATAATCCTATGGTTCGGAGATGTATGGCTATTTTCCCCTTCCATGCAAAGTAGTTGTAAGGTGTAAGAATGAATTCTTTTTGGAAATCCATCTTTCCACTATCTTCAATCTTTTGTACCTACAAAAAAATTTGGTGTAGCTTTTGCTTAGCAACTCGTCGGCTTTGATACCATGTAAATGTGTTGAACTTGCATAGAATAGATCTAGCTAGAAAATACCACACACATTTGTAGAGAGAAGTTGAGAAAAAAGGAGTAAGAGATAAAGAATGGAAGAATTCTCATTAATCGTAATGAATAATGAATAATTTACACATGATATACTTTGTATAACTCAACCAATGCACATTGGAGGAGAACCAATGCGCCATAGTGGTGGTCTAGAGTGATCTGGAAACACACCAATAGTTACAGGAGTGAACTTCCACCTAGTCTAGTCTCTCAGGCAGTTACGGGAGTGAACTGCCACCTAGTTGAGTTAACTAGTCAACTAGTCTTCAGTTAACTGACTGAACAAAGAGTAGTGAGGAGTAGATCAAGGAATCAAGGGTAATGCGCCAGTCTAGTGATGATCCCAAGGCAAGTGCACATTAGCATGGTGATGATCCCAATGTTGCATGATGACAAAACCAATGCAGCATCTAAACTCAACTCAACTAGTCAAACTGAAGTGTCAACTGAAAGAGAATATTCTCCAGGTGGAATATTCTCCCCTAAAATATAGGAGACTAGATAATGACTAATTATGACTAATAAACAAGGAAAAACCTTAGGAAAAAGAAATCCTAGGTGTGTGAATAATTCCAGCACAAAGAAGGTAATCCTATTAAGAAGCACATTGAATAATTTTTTACTAGAATTCAAGAACCCATCTGCAATGATTATCATTTAACATAAAACTGGAATTTCCCTTTTTAAGTTATGCAAATCCACATCCCATTGTAAACTTGGGTTCCTTAAAAAGGTGGGTAGGAGCTTATACTTGCACTGGCACCACACTATCTTGATTTTCATGCATAAAGATTGGGATTATGCACAATGTTGTCTCTTAAAATCGTGTAGTTAACATTGGAGTTTTTTTTTTTCCATATGAAAAAGGCTCCAACTCTTAATGATGCTCTCAAATATGTGAAAAAGTTACGGGAGAGACTCAATTTACTTAAGCAACAAACTCCAAAAAACACGGTGCAATGTTTATGTTAATAAATCTCCTTTATCTTATATTTTTTATATCATCAAATAATTATCATTTAAAAACTAATATTAAATAATCATAACATAAACTATTTTTTAATTTTCATGCTCTCTTATTTATAGAACCACTCTACCTAACACTCACATAATTTGTTTTATTATTGATTAATAAAATTATTATTTTTACTTTAAAATATTAAATTTTAAATTTAAATATTTTTGCCATTTATATTAAAGGAAGTTAATACAACAAATAAAATACACTTAGAATATCATATCAATTCCAAACAATCGAATTTCACATATCAATTCACAATATACGTTGGACCAAACTATAATGGTTTAAGTTGAAATTAATGTTCTGATGTGTTTTTTAATGAAATAGAAATAAAAAAATTAAATGTTCATATATCAATTCACAATATACGTTGGGCCAAACTATAACGGTTTAAGTTGAAATTAATGTTCTGATGTGTTTTTTTTAATGAAATAGAAATAAAAAAAATTAAATGTTCATGGTAAATATTATTTACTTATTTAAATTTATTATAGTTTTCAATTTATTAAACAATAAAACATTAAAAAAATAAATCATTTGAATTTAAAAACTCTTAATTAAAATAAATTTATATGAATGTGTTTGGACCCCCTTCCGCCCAAGACTGGTAAAGTCTACGGAGGTATACATACCCTACCCCCTCTGGATTTGAACTTGATACCTCTTAAGAGGAAACACATGTTTTTAACCATTAAGCCTACTCAGGTTATTAAAAATATATGAACTATAGTCAATTGATTTTAATATATAATTGGATATAATTATATTTAATAATTGATTAATGGCTCATGTAAATATAAACATTTATAATTAACTTAAATTAGTATATAAGAAAATATAAAATATTAAAATTTATATATGAATGATATAATGTGATAGATAACCTTTTGACACTTGGCATGTCATTATTGTGTAGAAGCCTTCATCTATAGTGGCCATGGATAATTACAAGGAATTAACAACTGTACAAATAAAATAAACTAAATAATGAAAAATCTTAAATTCTCAAATATTTTCCAAATCATTCATTTATAATTAAATCATTAATTATAAACGAAGGCAGGAACTAACTTTACTTAATAGAGAAATCCCTATGCCATAATGTATTTGTTGGTATAAAAGTTGTCAATCTTTTGCTTTGGGATATCGAAGCATTATCGAGATCCCCCAGTATTTAAACAAAGCCCATTGTAGCACACAAGGGAACTCTAAGATCCTGGATACAAAGCTCAAAAGATGAGGATGGATCATCCAGCCGTATATATTGTTTTTCCTTTTGTTTATGCTGCCTCTTTAAGTATTCATAAAAGAGTCTAGAATTGCTTTGAACCCCTTAGCAATAACGATCGAGGCTTCCCCAAAACATGATTAATTTCTTTAATCCCTCTCACCATTGAAATTCTAGGAAAGTTGCTTACAACTCTTTCCTTTTCTAGACCTATGCTAAGAGAGTCTGCCATGATGATATAGACAAACAAAGAGAGAGGACATCCTTGTCTAAATCCTCCGCGACATTGAAAAAAGGAAGTGGGCCCATTGTTGACCAGAGGAGAAATCCATGGGCATCCAAAGCATGTTTTGACCCAATTTATGAAAGAATATGCAAAACCAAACATTTTTAGTGCTAAAAAATAAATGAGTGATGTACCCTTTTAAAGGCGTTGGCCATGTCCAATTTTACAATCATTGCATTCACTTTTTGCTTCAAATGGAGTGTATGGCTTCTTGGACAAGGAGAATATTGTTCACAATTTGCCTTTTTTAGATGAAGCCCCTCTAATTTTCCAAGACTATTTTGAAGATAACCATAATAATATCTAAATTGATATACTCTTTTCAGGGATATAATTTTATATTGGTGTAGCTACTACTCCTAAATATGATACAATTCATAACTCCATATGGTAAACACATGCCCTGGTTTCATAAAACATTTGTATTCTATAGCTCTCCATTCCTCATATGTCTCATTGCTTACATAAAATGTGGAAGGTTCTTGTGAAGCTTGCTAGTCAGTTGGGGCTATTGGAGTACCCAGTTCATATAGGTTGTTGGCTATTCTCTAAGTGCCCGAGCCATTCCTTAGCACTAGCCCCGTGTTTTCTGTAGCTTGACCAATTGTGAATAATAGAGGCAGACAATGTAGACGATAATTCTTCCAGTGGGGAAATAAGGAATAGTCAGACAATGTGAATCCATGCCTCGAAGTTGAAATGGAAACACTTGAAAAAAAAAATAACCACTGGAGGTTCAAGATCTCTGCTATGAACTGACCCCACACAAAAGGGGTTCTAAAACAAGAGAAAACCCAAAGAAGAAGCATACCTCAAGTTCAATATAGGCTTCCAGGTGCAGGTAGAGCTAATATTTGAAGGCTAAAAGGCTAGTGAGATAATGATTATCATCCCCAAAGACAACCATTTGATTAGCGATTGTTGAAGCACATTTCCAGCAGGGATTAGGTGCCAACAAATGTAATCCCATGGACAAATGCATGACAAAGATAAGATATATAAGAGAAATGTATTCATGTCTGACAAATGACCACTAAAGTAGGTCAATGCCCGACTATTGGGTACAATGATGTCTATACAAAGTAGGAGTGCTAAAGTGGCTCCTATATAAAAGAAAGAAGCATGAAGTAAAATAGAGTAGAAGTCAAATATAAAACCTAGAAAGTCAACTCCAAACATGGAGAGGCAATCCATGTGAGAGATGTACAAGGTGAGTGGATCTAGAGTCTATGGTGCCAGTGGTACGTGACTACCTTGGTACATTGAAACCATCTCTCCTAACATCTGAGGCCGAATGGAGAAAGCTCAAAATAGATGTATGTTCAGAAGAAGAATCAGAAGAGGGGCTAGAATGAGAGGTGTGTTGTTGTTTGGAAGGAAAAACACATCATTGTGGTTTGGAAGATATCATCTGGTGACTGTTCTATCTGCTATTATGAATTTTGGTCCAATGACTTCACTGGTGTCTCATTGAGGTAGAAAAAGTGCCCCGTGTCCATAGAAAATGTTAGGGACTATATATCACCATGGGCTATTTTTCCGTGCTTTTTCCCCAAAAAAGATTCCCAGATTTCCATTTTTTTCTAAAAATGATTCACCCAAATTTTATAAAATATTTATTTATTTATTTGAGAAATAGTCCAAATTTTGTAGAAACTATATAAAATCCTTAGGAATTTGAATATTTTTACAAAAATATCACCAATTTTTTTATAGTTTTCATATTAATATATAGTAATATTCGCCAAGGTTTCTACAGTTTAAGATAAATTTTCATCCTTAAAATTATCTCTGCCCATGTCCTCACTGATATGGGGTCATCTCTATCCATCTACTTCTTGGTGCCCCTAGTTTGGAGCACCATAAAAAAGGAAGTGATCTTATGGGCCAGAGCTAGTCTACGATGTGGATGTCACTGGAGGATAGAAGAACGAAGGTGGAGGGCCTCCTCCATGTATAAAATCAAGCATATTTGGTCAAGGTCCCTAAAGAAACTACTAAGCATCTATCACACTATAAAAATATTGTGGAATTGTCCTTGGATCTCATAGTAAACTGGGCAACGAAAGATGAAATACTCCTTAGTCTCAATCTCTCAGAGATGGCATAGTTGGCAGATCTTGTCTGATCAATGAATCTATTGGTAAGTGTCAATCTGTAGTCTATGAGAGCTAACTCTGAACTAGCCCAGGCGGATCTAAAGAGCGTGCATCCAATGGCGAAGTGTGTGATGGGGTTGAAGAATGAGTCCATCCCTTAGAACCATAAAGTTCTCAACATATAAGACCATGCTCATATGTAACCCACCCTGAGGGTTTATCCAAGTGACCAGTACAAATTGTATGTAGATATATTATTTGATGATTGCATTCATCCCCTATCTGGTACATGTAAGAGGTGTTCGGGTGCATCAAGGGAATATCTAAATTGAGGGAGTTGGTCCATTATAATACCAATAGATGCTAGGAGATCCGAGACTCTGTGATACCAACGTTGAGAATGAACTGGAGAACTAGCTGATGTAATAGAATTTGATGAGAAATATGCTAAGTATGGATACTAGTCTCGTCCCTTCATTGTATCAGTGAAACTATGGAGGCAGTGTAGGTGTGACATGAAACCAAACATTGTCTCGAGTAGAAAGGGTTGAGCACCAAACTCTACGAGAACGACGAGCTGAGGGACTGTCTGCTTGCATCTGATGATGCAGTGAAGGAGGATGATCTATACTCTATCAGTTGAAGACCAATCAAACTCTAGTAAACCAGGTCCCCAAACCTTAGAACAGTACAAAATTGTGGATCGGATAAGAGTATCCATGAGTGACATCTTGGATGATATGCCTAAAAATGCTTCCCAAAACACTGTCTCTCAAGAAAACATAGTTACCAACTTAACAAGAACTCTCTAGAGTTATTGTTGTTTTAGAGGTTGAATTTAGTGGCTATTTTTACCCTTGAATAAAAACATGGCACTACTGGTAGCACCCTTTTTTGGGGGTGGCTAAAATCCCGACTTGTTTGAAATCATGGCGATGGCAAAAACCTAAAAGCCTAACAATTGACCCTCGAATCAAAAAGTGATGCTACTAGTAGCACCCAATTTTTTTGGAGTTAAAATTATGACTTAATTGAAACCGTGGCCTTGACAACAGATACCATTGCACATAAAAAAACTTAAAATCGACTCCTAAATCACTACTCGAAAATTTATTTATTAATCAATTTTATTTTTTAAAAAAATTTACATTAAAAAACAAATTAATTTAAAACAAAAATTCATGCAAATGAACCCAATTTTTAGAAATTTCTTTAAAGAAAAGATTAAAAGACACAAAAAAATAGATTTTTTTTAAATGACCCTAAAAAGCACAAAAGTTAAAAATAAAATAAAAAATAAAACAAAAAATTAGAAAAAAATAGAAGTTTTTTTTTTTTTTTTTAAATTGAAAAAACACTTTAAAATACTAAAAAGGAAAAAAGAAAGAAAAAGAAACAATTTTTTTTTAAATTAAAAAATACACACTCTAAAATACCAAAACCAAAGTTAAAAAAATATTAAAAAAAGGTTAAAATTACAAATTAAAAGAACAAATTAAAAAAACATAAAACAAACTTAAAAAACTATTTAAAAACCGAAAAAATAAAATACAAAACAATCTTAATAAAAATGAAAATTAAAAAAATAAAACAAACAAAAGCCAAATTTAAATTAAAAGAAAAAAACAATATAAAACAATTTAAATAAAACCATACAAAATTTTAAAACCAAAATAATAAAAACAAAATAAAACTTAAAAAACAAAACTTAAATAAAAAAACAAAATTTAAACAAAAAAACAAAACTTAAAAATGAATGACAATACGCAAAGATGGGGGAAGGCAATTCCTGGAATCTCCCATCCCTCCTTCCCCTTTGCAAGCACCACAATGGCCCCTCCCTCGTCCACACCCACTCACAACCCCCTCTCCTCCCCCTTCGCATTGCTCGTCGACCACCCCAATAGTGGTAGGTTCAAACCCACTGTTGTTGGGGTGGTTTGTCAACGGTGCGGGGGGGAGGTGTCATTGCAATGCACACAGAGAGGGAAGGGGGGATGGGTGATTTTGGGAATCACCCTCCCCCCAACTTCAAACCTGTCGCTACTAGGGTGGCTTCCAAGTGGTGCGATGGAGAAATGGGCCATTAGGGTGCACTTGGAGGGAGAAGGGGAGGATGGACGATTTCAGGAATCACCCTCTCACCCCCGACTTTGCCGATTGTCATTAATTTTTTAAGTTTTTCTTTTTTTATTTGAGTTTTATTTTGTTTCTCTCTCTCTCTCTCTCTATATATATATATCAGTGTTACTAACATTGTGTCGTTGAAAATATTGTCGAGGGTCCAGAAAAGAAAATATCGTAAACATCAGGAAAAATATCAAAAAATGTCGACAAAACTAACATATCGAAAAATATCGAGAAAACCATTGGCCATCCAAAATATGATAATATCGTGATGTTGGCGATAATATCACGAAGTTGGTAGCACTGATTGTTGGACACATAATCCTTGGGATTTCATTATTGTAATTGTAATGTAAATATGAAGAGTCGTAGGTGATAGGAACGGTTACCCGTTGGGGAAGACCAAGAGTCATTTACTTATGTATATATGCACCTATCATACTAATGCAAAGGACATCAAGTGTGGAGTTATCTTTTCTGCTATCCTGGCCTGACAGTGGTATCAGAGCTTGGCCTAAATCCATGAGTAGATTCCTTGGCATTCTAAAATGCCTATGTTGGCATGCCTATCTCTCTTCCTTTTTCCTTCTATGTCTGCTAGTCTACTTGGAGCACTCCCTCTCTGATAGATTCTCGACCTCTGCAAGGTATCGCTCCATTATTTGGCATCAGTTAAACCAGACTCTACCATTAAAACCCTAATTTCTGAAACTAAACTGTAATTTCTCTCTAATTTCTCACTCCTGGTGTTTGTGTCTCCTTTCGCACAACTTCTGGTTCCAATGCACAGAGATCCTCTCATGCTCACATCTGTGAATCGTTAACTTGACCATTAAGTATCCGACTATTCCCATTTCCTCTCATGTAGCCTCCATCACCTTACAGTTTTGGACAATGGCGATTAGGGTGAAATATCGCGACCTCATGGACCTAATACAAGTCTCGGTCGAGATTCTTGGGATGGAAATGGTCTCCATATTAGACGTAGCGTTATTTTTTGGTGGGTATCTACTCTTTCTCATTCCAACCACTCGAACCCTAGCCTTGACCATTCTAATATCCAAAACCCTAATTCACACTGGTAAGAGGGAAGCTTATGGTACTAGATTCCATCTTGGTAACGAGAGTTCGGTTTTGTGATAAGAGGCATGTCGATTTATCGAGAGTAGTTCAAGTATTGTGCACCTTTTAGTAGGAATACTAAGAGGTAGTTTAATACTAGCAGCACTTCGTTGTGACTCTCAAGGAATCACGGGATGATCTAAATCCGTGTTTCCTGAGTCTCAAGGGGATTCTGTCGTCTCATGATTCTGGGAAGGAACGAGATTCCTCACGCAGACACCAATCACTAGATTTTTGTTTGTAGCGATTTAAGTTATATCCTATGAATATTGATGAATATCGTTGAACCTCAGTCTTTTACCCATCGCAGGCATGCAATTAAAAAGTATAATGCATTGTATTTAGCACGATTCATCGTCTTAAATATATATTCATGCTCAAGTGTATCTAAAACAAAAAGCATGTAACTTCTTCCACGTTGCATGTAAAAGCATGTAGGATGTTGTTTATCAGATCAAAAATCTTATCTAATTTTCTTTTTACAAATTTTCTCAGGAATGGTGAAGTTATAGGTCTAGTATATTGAGCTTTACACATTTCCAATGTTTTGGACACATAGCTTGTTAATGTTTCGGCCAAGATTTGTGAAATATTCATAATATTAGCCATTGTCTAGTTGTGTTTCTCACCTATTATCTATATTCACGACTTCACACTATGTTGGTGCGTTCTTTGTGCAAACAAGCTACTTCGCTTACACATAGTTTGAATCCCAACATTTGAATTGTGGCCCTTCTATTCTCTTGGCATGGGTTTTGGAAGCACTTCCTTTAATGGGCAACATGAAGGCAATAAGAAACAATGTAGAAAGAAGAATCTCAGAGGTAGGGGGGATGGCATAAACCCCGAGAAAAATCCAACCTTCATTGTACCCGTTGTGGAATGAATGGGTCACATGAAACCATTGACTGCAGAGTTCCATGGTAGAAGATCAAAGAAGAAAGACATAGCCATAAAGAAGACAACGATATAAATTCAAGACCAACAAAAGGTAAAGCACATGTTCATTATGTTGTTTCCTATTGCAATATAAGAGTAATTGAATATCTATTTAATACTTCATTTTCTTCTTGAGGAGAAGCATGGCTTCTTGACATGGGTGCGACCTCCCACATGACATTTCGAAGAGATTTATTCGAAGAATTCAACGCCAATGTAGATGGTGTAGTGTACTTTGCAAACAAATAAATTTGTAAGTCTTCGGGAATGAGCACCATCATGCTTAAGTTGCTTGGACTCCCGAATTTTCTTCTACACAATGTACTCTATCTTCCTGAGCTGCAAAGAAACTTGTTGTCCCTTATGCACATCAAACAACAAGGACACTCTGTTCATATGATCAGTGGAAAAGTTGATATAAGGAAGGATTCTGACAACATGGTTGTCATGACCGGATTGGAACATGGATGACTACTGAAGATGAATGTGACATCTTCCCATACACACACCATTGCATACCTCTCTCATCATGGCTCAGGTATAATTCCATATAGTCTTTTGTGGCATCCTAGATTTGGCCATATGAATTATAACAATCTTCATTTGTTGAGAAAGAATGGTGTTTCTGGTTTGCCTACTATTCCATGTCTCAACTAGTAGGCTTTGCTGTGAGGAGACAAGAATATAAGGTATGTAAGCTCATCAAATCCTTATATGGATTGAAACAAGAACCGTGAGTATGGTATGAAAATTTAACCAAGCATTTTCTCAAATTAAATTTCAAGCATTTCAATCTTGACGATTCAACTTTGTTTTTCAAAAAGGTTGGAAAAATTGTTGTATATCTTGTTGGGACACCTTCACTACTATTTGAGCATTGAAGTGATACAAAATACAAAGTACATAATCATCTCCCAGAAGAAGTACATTGGAGAAATGTTGAACAAGTTTGGCATGACTGAGTGCAATCTTGTTTCTACTCCAATGGAACAAAATTTGAAACTCACATCAAAAGAAGGAAATGAATTCGAGGATGCAACCAAGTATAGACATATTTTAGGAAGTCTTATCTATATTACTATCACTAGACCAGACATTTCATTTTTTGTTTGGATTCTTTACAAGTTCATGCAAAAGACTTGTGAAGGACATTGTTTTGTTGCAAAAAGAGTTCTAAAATACTTGAAAGGAACTCAAGATTTTGGACTCAAGTACTATAAGGTGGATGACTTAAAATTGATCGGATATTCTGATTCAGACTTTGATGGGGACAAGGAAAATGGAGTATCAACTTCAGTCTATCTCATGATTCTTGGATCAACAACTATCTCTTGGAGATCACACAAACAATCAATTTCAGCAGATTCCACAATAGAGGCAGAATATGTGGCAGTTGTAGAAGTGACAAAGGAGATTGTGTGGCTCAGGGAAATAATTGAAGATTTGTAGGAGAAACAAGTGATTTCTACTCCTATTCTATTTGACAATACTTCTACAATCAAGTTGGCCAAGAACCCTAGATTCCATGATCAAATAAAGCACATCAACACAAAGTAACACCTAATTCAATATCATATAGAGGGCAAAACAATTCACTTGAGATATTGTTCCACAAATGAGCAAATTGCAAACATCTTCACCAAAGCGCTTTGAAGAGAAAAATCGAGAAGTTCATAATAATGCTTGGACTCACACACACCCCTTCGAATTAAGGGGGAGAATATTGGACACGTAATCCTTGGGATTGCGTTATTGTAGCTGTAATGTAAATATGAAGAGTCATAGGTGATAGGAACGATCACCCATTGGGGAAGACCAAGAGTCATTTACTTATGTATATATGCACCTATACTACTAATGCAAAAGACATCAAGTGTGGAGTTATCTTTCCT